>JAAVUC010000416.1:0-89169 GCA_014898925.1 Fusarium nelsonii
CTTCGTATACTAGCCGGAGGCAAAAGAGAGCCCAGATATAGTCAGCTTCTTCTTCACCACTCATAAAGGCAAATGCAATACAGAAGCTTTTCCCACAAGCATCAATACCAACGATATCAAGAAGAGGCATCTTATATTTGTTGGTCTTGTATGTACAGTCAAGCATCATGACTTCAGGGTAGGATTTAGTGTATGCAAGGGAGGCCTAATAAGTAAAGAATACTGCTGTAACTCTGTTCTCCTCGTCGAGGCAGAACCGGCTCTCGAAGCCCTGACTAACAAGCTCATCTGCAAGAGCATGTATCGTACTTTGGCCCTTAGCAAGCTCTCGTTTATCCCTTGCAACAGCATTATATATATCCTATTGTGAGGCAAGCTGGAAGGTATTCGAGAGCCTTAGGTATGTACGTATCTCCTTGGGCTTCACGCCCGATTGTGAGAGGTAACGAATAGTCTGCTCAGCCGGCTCTGGAATCTGACGATGAACTGGGTGAGCACTTGGCCCAAAGCTCGGCTTGTGGTTGTGTACATAATACTGAGGACCATCACGATGCCTGACTGACCACTGAGTCTTGCAATAACTCTCTACTGCAATGATCGAGAACGCACAGTCTGTACGGCGAGATGAAGTCTTCCTTTTGCTCGCCTGATCAGATCTAGGCCCGCCTCCTCGATCACATACATAGGTGACTTTTAGAGATTGACTATGAGTCTTTGACTTTGAAGATCTCCTCGTAACGAAGGCGTAGCCTCGGTCTTTTGCCCAGTCGTTAATTGCCTTAACTAGCTCACTTCGTGAGTTGAAGATAGCTTCAGGGGGGAGAGCATCTTCAGGGAAGACTTCAAGAGGTTGCTCCATCGTCAGTGGGGTCAGTGGAGTGCCTATTGAAGGTCAATTGGGTAAATCAGGGTCGCTGAATATAGTATAAGCGATAAGTAAGGTGCTAGGTGCTTAATTGAGCTTGATAGTTATCTGTGAGGCATTTTTTGACCTATCTGGGGTGCTGACATAAGAATCCTTATTTGCACGCGTACGCGTGCGGGTATGCTTAGCCAGTATGTAGTGCTTAAGCTTGCCCCATTAATGAGGTGCTCAATCACACGAACAAGGTTAATGTAACAATGGGAGGTCGAACACAAGTAGACTAACTAAAGATCTGGGTGTGAGATGGTAAGTCTTCTACACCCAGGAAAATCTGCAATCGAACGGAGACTGACGCGAAGTGGTGCTGTAACGATGTCCCTCTTTGTTGGCGACGCTTCGCAGAGCTGGGACGTCATTTCAGAGCTCGAAATTAACAACAGCAAGCGCGCTTACGGCAAAGACGGGTGGTCGCCTGGATTTTCAATACACAGGAGGACCAGTAATGGTGGTTTCACTTACATACCCGTAATCCCATCCCTCCCGTCCATGCATGCTGACGATATGTCGGCACAAGATCACCCCTTGAGCCAAGCACTGTAGTCTTGTTCCACCCTCCTCTTCACTTACCACCCAAAATAAGGGATGGTATCTGAAAAATCAATTTCTGACTACGAGTGCATAGAGTGGCTTTGAGATATCGACAGTCATGAACGAAGTCTCGAATAACTTCGGCACAGCATTTACTACGTTTAGAGTCAACACAGGCTCGCCCCACACGTCGATACCTAAGGAGATGTTACCGTCAGGATACTGCCACAAGACCCTGGATATTTTCAATCTGTCCGACATGTACATCGGCCTGCCTAACAGGGCCAGACCGCAAATTTCACGCGATGAGACAACTAGGTGTATTATCTTCAATTGAGACATAGCTGAATATTCAGATTTCTTGGCCTGCTGAAGTGGCCGCAAGTGGCGCGCTGAGATGGCCTGACTAGACCAAAAGCTGCCTAGCATACCTGATCTCATCTCTCAACTGGTTAGGATGTCTTATAAGGGTATTTCAGCTTCGTTCTAGACGCCTTAAAAATGGAAAGTGCAGTTGTCCATTTGTCTGCCATGTGATAGCTACTATGGATAAAATGCAGTCATGCCCTATCTTTTACAATTGCATCAATAGTTTCGATTCATTGGCACTCACATATCAAGATTTACTTCTGAGGCTTCCAATTATCTGCTTCTTATCCAAAAAAAAAAAAAACCGCCGTTACATCTTATTTTTCAGTTGCTTGATATGCCTGGTCTTACTAAACAGCCGGATTTCACGGTCCTATCGAAGGTCTTCAAGAGTGATCAGGTCCTCTTACCGGGAACCGAAGCCTATGAAAATGCTGGTATGATTTCCTCAACAGTTTTCGCGTCGAGAATCGCACAGCTAATAGGGTTAATAGTCTTCATCGGCAATCTAAACTATCGTTACACTAGCCCGATTGTCGTTCTGGTAGCCAAGTCCGTCCAGGATGTCAAGGCTGCAATTTCCTTTGCAAGATAGAATGGCTTGAAACTCACCGTCAAGAATGGCGGTCACTCCTACATGGGCTATTGCCTCAACAAGGGCGGTGTTGTTCTCGATATGAGCGGGATGGTTCGCTGCGACATTGATGATAGCAGGATGACCCTCCACATGGAGGGAGGTCTCATTTGGAAGGATGTTTACTACAGGCATCTGGAGGATAAAAGTAACATCGTCATCGGCGGACAGTGTGCCTTCGTTGGTGTGAGTGGGTTCACACTCGGCGGTGGGCTTAGTCCCTTCTCTCGCAGCTATGGTCTTGGCTGTGACAACGTTCTCGAGATGAAGGTCGTCACAGCTCAAGGCGAGGAGGTCAGCGTTTCAAAGGAAGATAAAGATGAAAAGAAGTGAGATCTTTTCTGGGCTCTTTGCGGTGGAGGGGGTGGCAACTTTGGCGTGACAGTCTCCATGACGTCCAGGATGCACAAGCTACGAGATCAGGAGGGCAGGGTTGTTTGTGGTCAACTCGTTTGGAACCTCCCCCAGCAACAAGATGCTTTTGATGCAGCTATGCAGACTTTCAACTCGAACAAGTGTCCTCCTGAGCTGACCATCGATGCTTTGTGGTCTCATGGACCTTTTAAGCAGTTCATCGGTGGAATGACAGTCATCTACAACGGGAAATTGGAAAAGGCCCAGGAAGTTCTTAAGCCTTTGCTGGCCCATGAACCATTCAACAATACACTCCAAGAGATGCCATGGACCAACTGGGTTGAGAAGGCTGGGGGTTGGGATGTAAAGGGCGAGGTTCACCATCACCACGCATCTTTCCTCTTCGCTGAGGGTGCCATCACTCCTAAGCTGACTACCACCATCGGTAATCTAGTCAGAGAAGCTGCCGATATCGTGGGAATCACGGATGAGAACCGCCGTAACAGTCCGAAGTGTCACTTTCTGTGGGACCACATCGGTGCCAAAACTGAAGAAGTCCCTGCAGAAGACACGGCGTTTTACTGGCGTAACGGCCACTACGTTGCCACTATTAAAGTCCAATGGACAGACAAGAGAAAGAACCATGCTGTCTGGGAGTTCATGGCCAAGTGTCAAGTAAAACTCCTTCCCTTCGCCATCCACCAAAAGGCTGCGTACGTGAACTATATCGATGGCATGGTGCCGAACTGGCAGGAAGCCTACTACGGTCAGAACTACGCTCGTCTTCAGAAGGTCAAGAGTGATTGGGATCCCGATAACTTCTTCAACAACTTCCAGTCTATCAAGCCGCTGGGTAGAAATGGGGAAGCACTGTCCATTAATGATGTCCTCCCCATCCCTTCCAAGGACGGTATTCTGAATCAACCTCTGGTCCAAAAGGTGGAAAATTGGTGGGATGAGGGCGCGGCAGCTTCGTGTTATATGATGTCTAAGGAAGGTCTTCTGGCAGACGGTGACGTTATACAGAGAGGTGCTGAAGTTCGCAAGGAGATTATGGAGAGGTTCTGCAACAAACAATATCCAATGTAGAGGTTGAACGTTTCAGCCTCTCAACGACGCTCATTTGGAGAGGTATAGAGGCTGTTCAGACCCTTGCACAATCTATGCAGTTGGCTAGACGAGATACAGCAGTGAGCCACTTTTACAGCAGATACAGACAGCCTGCACATGTAGCTCAATAAAACAATCACCTTAAGCTTCCTTTGGAAGGAAAAAGTGTAGAATCAAATTCGATACATCCCGAGATAAGCAACCTGAAGCTATGATGCTTCTTCTTGCTAATTATCATTCCTCTTCAGAATAGTCTCGGGAAATGAACTGCTACTTGAAAATATCAGGATCTTGGTCGCTGTATTACGTACGCCGCAGTAGGTTACGGAGGTGCTTTCATCTTATGCAAGCAGACTTCCTACTTGCCTTGCTTTGGGGGCCACCTTTCTTTTCTTCAACTTCTGCTTGCGACGAATACTAAACACCTCAATGATCAATTGACATCTCCAAAAGATCCCTGAGTAACGCCTTCCAGTTGGCGGCTGTGTTAATTGTGATTGACCTTTCGAATGTACAAACACGCACTCTCAACCAATTGATAGAAACAAGGCTTAGGTCCGGACAGGGATTACAGCCACACTGGGTGGCCCCAAATGATCATGCTACCCCGCCATGGACCACGCTCACCATCTCGAGGAAAAACTCCGCGTTTTCAATCCTTTTCGATGCATGGCAATCTCTCGTCAATATCATTATGGACCCTGTCACCGCCATCGGATTGGCGTCGGCCATCATTTCCTTCGTTCCCCTGGGCATAAAGCTCCTACAAAATGTGAAAGAAATCAAGGATTCTATCGACGGCAGTGTCAAACAAAACGAGACCCGCCAGGCTGTCATTGAAGAACTGAAGATACTTTCTGGCAGGCTAAGGGTTTCACAGTCAAACAACATCAATCCACCTGCTGAGCAAGTAAAGCTACTTGACCTCGCCAGTCGATGCCACGACCTTTCGCAGCAAATACTTAACCTCTTAGACAAGGTCAAACCAAAAGCGTCAACTACTCGAGGAAAGTACACTTCTGCAGTACGAGTTTGGCTCAAAGAGGGCGAGATAAAAGATCTAGAAAAGAGCCTATACAGCTGCAGAGAGCAACTTATTGTTGGCTTGGTAGATCTTTCCAGGTAACAAACCACATCATTGTTTGAATCATGCATTTTCTAACAGACAACCTGCAGTCAGAACTCTGCCACATACTCAGCTAAGATTTTGAATCTGATTCAGACTGATTCTAACAAGCTCGATGAGCTGCGAAGTCAACTGGGCCATCTGAGAAGAGCGATTGAGACAATTGCGAAAGAGAGCAGTGAGAACCTCCTTGACCAGCTTAAGCAGTTGGTACGACTTAACGAAGATTCTCTCGATACAATTTATCAGCATCAAGTCCTAGAAAGTCTCATATTTGATATCATGCACGAAAGAGATGATAGGGTGCATGATCCCCATGGCGATACGTTTGCATGGCTGTTCGAGGATGATGAACCACCTGACACGTGCGGAGGCTGTGCAAATGGTGTACATGGGTTTTTCCGTGAATGCGATGAGCATGAACGAAAGGTTATGATGCATCAGTCTCGACAGAGACTTGTCAGCTGGTTATCTTCAGCAGACGGCATATTTCATGTTACGGGAAAGCTCGGATCTGGAAAGTCTACTTTGATGAAATATTTCTATTTGCATGAACGTACCCAAATCGAGCTGAAACAATGGTCTAGTAAGTCAAAACTACATGTTCGAAAGCTCCTACCTTTAACAATTCTCGATAGGTGAGAAAAGCCTTATTGTTGCTGGTTTCTTCTTCTGGAATCCAGGAACTAATCTGCAGAAATCGATAAGCGGACTCTACCGTTCTTTGCTACATGATATCCTTCAAACATGCCCAAGCTTGATCTCGCATGTTCTGCCCCAGATTTGGAAGCAAGCTAAACGAGTCCCTTGGCAGTCTGGGCGAGGTCTTCAGATTTCGGCCGAAGCCATCCGAGCTGGGTTAGAGGAACTTTTCACAAGAGGGAGTTTACGAAGCAATCTCTTCAGCAATCATCGAGTTTGCCTTTTCATCGACGGCCTTGACGAACACGAGGAGATTCACAGCGAAGATCACAAGTATCTCGTGTCGCTTTTGCACAAATGGGCTGAGGTCTCTGATGGCAATCTCAAGATGTGCGTTTCGAGTCGGGACTACAATGTCTTTCTCAATGCCTTTCCAGAAGAGGATAAACGGCTCCTACTTCCCAACCTCACTCTTTTTGACATGCGAGAGTACGTACGATCATACCTTTCGCATGTCCCCGATCACGACTTGAGAAACTATCTCACATTTGAGATTCCAAATAGAGCTGATGGGATATTCTTACGGGTGGTCCTTGTTACTTCTGAGATTCGTCGACAAATCGAAGATGAAGTGCCACAAGAGAATCTAAGAAAGGTCCTCGACACCATTCCTTCCGATCTCGAGAGCCTTTTCGAATACGTTCTTAGTCGCCTCGACGAGCATGATCGGAAAAAGACCTACCAGGTTATCGCGATGCTCACATGCAGAAACATGGATGAATGCATCTGTTTAACATATATGCGTTTGTCACATTTCTCATTAGTCGATGAGTATACCGAGGATAACGAATTCTCCATCCGAGATACCTTTCCCTCCTCAAGTCAAGTTGCAAGATGGGGGAATACTAAGGCTTTAACGTATAACAAATGGCTTCGTGCCAGCTGCGGGGGCCTTGTTGAATGCCGGAACGCAGTAGCAGATATTGATATGTCTGTGTCTTTTAGGATTGACTTTTCTCACCGATCTATTCCAAGAATGCTACAAAGACCAGGGTTTGAGCAAGCGATGAGTGATACATTGAGCCACTTTAACCCGATCGATGCATTTTGCCACCTCGCATTTGCGGAACAGCAACTTAGTCATCTCGATCGTGAGCGCAAGGACCACGTAGTCTGTTCAGGGTTAGCCTACACCCGTTTACGTTTAGGAAACAAGGTCGATAAAGTCCCTTATCGATTCCTAGAAGCCATGGAAGCATGGGTTGGGTGCCCCTTCCAAGAGCCTGACACTGACGATGCCGTCTATCTATCTCTAGCGCATGGTGGACTTCATATAGGGTATCCGTGCATCAGATACATATCCGATGGAGATCATTCTAAGATCAGCAAGGCTCCCAAATACATCATTTACAGCACGCTATACCTCGCGTTACTCAGTCAGAATTCTGATTATGTTCGATGGAAGATCGAGAACTCGCCGTCATATTTAGACACTGAATTAAAGCAGAGTCTGTTGATCGTAATGGCTTCAGATGGCTAATGCCATATAAGGGACTTCGATTATTTGTTCGGCAGAGGGCTATTATCCCATCAGCGCGACATCAGCAATAGCGTGTTCCGGTATGCACACACTGTGCATTATTATATGCTTGAAAAGCATACCATATGGTAAAGGTTCTTGACAATCAATTTCCTTTCCTGGTGCGGCTTTAGCAATCATCTTGGAAGTGGAGAATTCGAGGCAGAACGGTTTTCCTACATTGCTACTCGGTTCCTACGATGTATGGCACCAACCAAATTCTCAGTCGCTATACACGGTGATGGGGAAGACCCGGATGAAAGTTCCTTTTCTTTCAAAAATATCCTGGTAATACAGTTCGAAGCCGGGAAGGACTGGACTCCACCGGACAGGCACTTAGAACTATGGTACGAGCCTGGCGGTACCAAGACTCTGTCATTGCGTCAGTGGATTAAATCAATGAATTTGAAGAACAAGAAGGGCCTGCTGGAATTGATCGATGCTTCTGAAGCCTCCGAAAACGAGGAGGAAAGTACATATTCAAATAAGGGGGAACATTCCCCTTCGGCAGACAATCCGGACGAATCAGGTGCAATAGACAATGGGGTCAACTCACCCACGGGCGAAAGCAACAACATTATAGCATCAAGATCGGAGTTGGTAATCCAGCGGCTATTTGGAAGACCTTCATGGTTTTCGTTAGGGCTTCTTTCAGGTAAGGTCTAGTATATTGGCCGTGCATTCTTGACTGACGAATCATCTAATAGTTCTCATTGCTTTTTTTGCACTCCTTGTAGTCTGGATGAAGTAGATTTACTTTTCGAAGGCTCGGTATAATTCAGTAAACCAAGATGAGATTTTTCATTGGGGTTGCTAACCGTCTATGCATGTCTCTTGTCGAATTCTGTTAGGGAGGAGAATGTAAAAGTCTGCTTGGAAAGGCAATACAACATCTTGTCCTGATGCAGGACATTGATGAGTATCCTAACATACGTGAAATGATTATCGGTTAGGATACGAAAAGGCATGTGCAGCGTACTGGAAGGGAGAGTTTCGCAGGACTTCGCGGTGACGCCGAAATCAGCTGTAGTTCTTAAACCACCTGATATATCACGAGTATTCGAGCAACTCTTGACCTACCACGTCTGAACTCCAGAATCTAACCACCATTAAGCTCTTGAGAGCCACATATGATGCGGTTGATGGGAACGTTGACAGGTTTGTTGGCTTCACGCCGGCCAGCGATCTATTTACAGCGACCTCCCAAGATTTAATTGACACGGCATTGAAATGGCGATGCCGCCGTCTGCTCGGCTACGGAGAAATAGTCACTGATAGGCTATTGATGTCAATAAGCACTGATACTGGGGTTTGAATGATCGATACATCGATTAATTCCCCAAGGTTATATGGGGAATAGTTGGAGATGGCACGGAGGCTTTGTCGGAAAAGATCCGGTTGTCCGTTTCCAATCTTGTGATACCATAGCTACAGTCCTATCATATAACCTACGAGGGATGAAGGGAATAACCATCGATTCACGTTATTACCCACATGAGTCAATATTGAGACTCCAAACTCCACTCAAATCGCGCCTCGATGGCTCAGTGGTAGAGCGTGTCACTAGTAATGACAAGGTCCACGGTTCGATCCCGTGTCGAGGCATAAAGACGTTTCCGAGTTGACAATATATTTTTGCGGATCTTCCATTCGCATCGCTAATTACCAGATCAGCCGAAGAGAACTTTCTATCACAAGTATGGGGGAAAGGTTCAGCCATGCAGTTGAGCGGACCACGGCACGGAAGCAAGATCCAGTACGAAATGAAGAAGAATTTTAGTAATGACGTTTAGCACTGATTGTCAACTAATTAATGATGTTTGAAGCTTATAGGAGTATCCCTCTGGGTATAGATCTCTCAACTAATTAATAGTGGATTGCTCAGCGGTTGTTACCCATCCATATATCAACCAATTCTTCTCCTCATTCCTCCACTCTTTAACATTCCTGAACCCAGCCTTTTCCAAAACACGCTTGCTACCCAGATTATCGCTTATCGTCTCAGCTGCACATCGCTCTGTGAGGACACGATCGGGACTAGCTGCTACTTCCTCCTCGCTGATCGTAGTTCGATCTACCTCAATCAAGCTCTCGACTCGCGGTAGTTGCCACCAAACTTTCATAAACGCGGACAAAAACTCGGTAGCGTATCCCTCTCCCCAAGCCTCTTTACGGAATGCATACCCAATTGCCGGCCATCCGAGCCCACATGCTCGCTTATACGTGCCTCCAGTGCCGATAACCTCACCAGTTTCGAGGAGACTGATTACATAACTGAAGTCTGTTTCATGATGTGGCGGGAGTCTTTGTGAAGCCCATTTTCTGGTCTCCTCAAGGTCTTTGTCTGGAGCGCCTTGTGCAGTCCACATCATGACTTCCTTCTGGGCACGCATTGGATGAAGATGTTCTGCAGCACCCTCATAGAAGGGCTTAAGAACCAGTCGTTCTGTCGTTATAGTCGGCCGGTCCTCCAATCGTGGGTATGGGAGTTGCGTAAGGATTGTCTTGATTTGAACCGAATTCGGTTGCCCTGATTGACTTCCGGTCATGGTTGCAAGGCAAGGGTGTTCTTTTTAAGAGTTATGCAGGATCAGTGAAAATGTGTCCGGATAAAGACGATTTTGAGCACTGTAAGAAAGTGGAATCTGGAGAGGTATCAGTTGGATACGTGGTGGCTTTAATGCTCCAACAGTCGAACAGGATGAATCCCCTCCACCCTGACTCTCTTTCTTACCCAAAGTTGACTCACAAGTAATATCGTGCAGAAATAGTTGCTTCCTCTAGCCGATATCGGCGTTCTGTGTCTGGGTTTATCTAAGGATCTAGGCCAGCCAATTTGAAGACTAGGTCCTAACACCCATTCAGGAATAGTATGCAGTCCCTGTAACGTTATTCCAGTTCTGTACACTCCGTATTGGCGCTAGCGTAATTCTATCTTTTGCTTCACATTATTTACGTAGTACGTCTGGAATGTCAGACGATTCACAATACAGTTTGTACATACTGAAGACTTCATAGAGACCCTGACTTAATCTTTAACTAAGCTGGGGAGAGCTATTTTAAGATCTTTTGGTAATCCCCAGACTCTAGAATCAAAACAGGACTGATACACTGATCCCTTCCCGTAACCTGTTTGCAAAGTGGACGATTTATGCTAAGCCAGTGTTTAATACAACATTCCACGTGTTGTGACCAGTGCGAAAGCAAACTCAACCCTGTCTCTGTACAGATGGGACAGTGACTTCGAGACAACCATAATCTGCCTGGCCTTTTTCCCCCAAGCCTGCCAAAATCCAGTTCTCAAAAAGCGAATGGTCACACATCACCTACCCTATAACAAATACTTTAGACTGCCATCGAAAGTACGCGTTTCGTCTACACATAAACTGGTCGCTATTCCTTTACATATCTACTCCAGAGTTACTTGATTTGCCTATTCCACTCAGCGGTTCATGTAGCATGCCCAATGGTACAAACTACCAAGCGTGTTCTTCTACAACTTCGGCTACAAGTAAAGTCGCTTATCAGCTTATCAGCTGATAAGATAAGCGGCGCGCGCTTAGTCGCGTTCCAACGCGTATCGCCCACCCAATCACTAGGTCTATCCGTCATCATTGCAGTAATTTTCTTGAGTCGTTGAGGTAGTTGAGACAGTGCAGTCTCTAGAATCCAGCTGGACCAAGATGAAGTATTAGAGGATAACCCGGAACTATCCGTACTTTCAAGTTCGTATTGATTTTGCTCCATCTGGGTTTCTTAGGTGTCTTCCAGCCGAAGTTCTCAATTAAACATCGACTTGAAAAATCTGCACCAAACATGTACTCATCTCAAGGATGCCACACATTTTCGTCTTGGCCGCCTCTTTTTTTCACTCAATTTGCGCGATATGAAGTTACTTAGAGCTGTTATAGATTCACGAAACCTTTCGGCTCTAGGTTACCGAGATTGTTTATAACGATGCGCGTTTTAATCCAGCCCACGAAATGGAGTGGCCCTTATAGTATAACGAGGAAAATGATGTCAGTAAGGTCACTAGAGTTCCTTAATGGTGTCGTCATGTCTACTATAAGAATCGCAAGTTGATTAGGTGCTATAAGCTACATCATAGCCAAGTCAAAAAACCCTTTAAATATCCACTTAGCCCAGCAGACGCATTCAAGCATTTCAAGAGATTATGGCAAGAATAATAAGAGATAATTACCACGACCAGAGATGCCGATGCATTAAAGTATATGCTGCTATATTCCTAAATCCAAGAAGAATAATTATTAATCCTGCAGGTTATAGAAAACCTAGGCTACCCTGGTGTCTTATGCCTGCTATTAGATCACTCCTATGCGGTCTTCTTTACCTTATTGAGCGTAGATGGCCTCTTACAAGAAGGCATTCCCACTTTCCCGAAGCGAGGGATTGGAATTGCTCATAGAAGGACAAATGGCGCGGCTGTTATCTCATCAGCCGCGTTATCGCCCAACACCTGCGGGAGAATCCGGAGAGTAAACATGCCGACTTGGCTTTTGATACTAATCAGCTGCGGACTGGAATCAGTTGGCACATATTCCACGACGCCGAGAAAGCGAGATCAAAGACCTGAACACTGTCCCAAGTCATCATGGGTTCGCGGGCCTCGACCTATCCTGGTTATCTTCACACAACAGTTTCAGACGGCCGCTGAATTCCGCTAACAAGCATGCCGTTTCAAATCTGTTTTTTTAGATGTGTCGCTTGACTTGGTTGTGATTCTGGATCTTTGACTGTAGCCTTATGTCTACCAACGATCCAACTCTTTGTGATGCAGCAACGCTGAGAAACTCCGGTGCCACTGTAGTCGAGCTAAAAGAACTATCCGACAAACAGGAATACATAGCCATAGTGTTGTACAGTTTATTGAGATTGCTGAAGAGTGATATCCAAGGGAACAAAGAGAACAGGCGACAGAAGCTAGCAACGAACAGCAAGTGACATTTCAGTGACTGCGACGGCTCGATAACATAAGTGATAAAGAAAACAAAGCTTTTGATTTTTACGCCGATTGCGTTTGCCTTCAAAATTGTTATACAAGAGACAGCAAGGCTATTCCATATTCTGCCATTTTCATGATAGCAGAAGACCCGTGATTCAACACTTGTAGACTACTCTCGAGGATTCTATCCATCGACGGTTTCAAAGAGACCCACAACAGCGCGGATCCTTTCGCGGTAATCCTGAGACTCTTTCATTCGAGCCTCGACATTCAGATCCAAAGTCTTAACCTCCTCGCGAAGAGCATCGCTTGCGTCCACTGACATCTCGATTCTTCCAGTGTCTACTGCCTTGAGCATGACGAGTTTCTCCCCGTAAACCTTGATCGCTTCGTCACGCCTTTTGTCTACCTCTAACACTTCTGCTGCAAGACGCATGTAATCAGCGCGAATCATGGCGAGCTTCTCCTGGACGCTGGGGATCGGGGGCTCAACTGCTTCGGGAGTATGTCGGTCGATGGCAGGATCGGGAGAAGACTTCTGACGGCATCTGTGACGTCTGGCCCGTGGATCGATGAGGGAGATGCGACGATTGCGGAGGACTCGGTAGTGGTGGCCCGAAGAGTGAGTGCAAGGCATGGCGTGAAAGTTCTTTGATCTAGTGTCAAGTCAGCCATAGCTGGTACGGACCACGAAGCAGAACCTACAGAAATCTGGGAGGCTTGGGGATAGAGCCCAGAAGGTAAAGTTTGTGGATAATACTTTGCTGATCGTATGTCAGCTTGGTCCGAATCGACGCCGAAGTGGTGAGGTATCACCTATCACGGTCGCGAGAGAATGTGTGCGAAAAAGATGAGCGGATGGTAATTTGCGGAAAAGCTGAGTATATAAGGTTGAAGGTAAAGAGAGAAAGAGGGTAAAAGAGGAAGAATAGCTAACGCGACTGTGAACAGACGCGCCGGGCTTAGAAGACTGCCTATATTTTGACGTTGTAAGTCTGAAGCGGCTTTTAGTGCTGTCGGCTGTCAGGCACTGTTGTGCACTTGGGACTACCTGGAAATCAAGTGGCCTGTCAGTCTCCAACCGCAAGAGGTCGAGTGAATAGGTTCATTAGGTAGTAAATCAGAGCTTCTTCCAACCATTGTTTATTGCGGTTGTGGAGACACCGTGCTGTGAGATATCTCTCTGCCAGCGCAGCAATGGCCTTCTCTTTGGAGGAATTAAGCTTGGGATATTCCTCCACCAGCTCTGCCTCATCATTTGCCTATCATATTGTTTCCTTCGCCCAGTTTGACATAGTCTAATGGTTCAAGCATGATTTCCAAACCAGAGCCTCCAGGGATGCCATTCATCTTCTCCCTTCCAGCAGCGGGGCGATGCTTCGAGTCTTTTCACTCACCTGTCCTTGAAATCTCACTAGCATTGGCATTGCAAGGATCGATATTATGAACAACGTCTCATGGAACTTGTTCTCGATACCGCTCTGCAGAACAGCCGCGATGTTGCGAGAAGAATGGAAACACCTACAAGAGTATGAAGAGTACAGTCATAATCCCCTTTTTATCGTGAAAGAAAACTGACGATCTACTGACACAGCCACTATTTGTCGAGCGGAACAAGATGAACCTCTATGATGGGGCACTGGCTTCACTATCTATAGCTCGGCGTCAATGACACAGCTGCGAGAGCCATACTGGGGATACGCCAGCGACGTTATATCGAGACCCACTACAACGGAAATGTTTGGAAGATGGAAGAAAGCCGCAGTAGAGCAGGGTTACTTTGCGATTTTACTACAACCATAAGGATCCTGCTGGTAGAGATTTTGTTCTATCATTGAGTACGACCAGTGCAGGGAACAAGCCATCGAACTCTTGGAAAGTTTGCGGACAGACATGGATTTGTCAGATGACAGCTTGGTAGTAGATAACGAGAAGCTATCAACCCCCTGTCCAAGTTGCAATATTCATGATACATTGTTAACACCAACAACTTTAGACCTTCCGACTTTGACACCATTCCTAAACTTGCGTACTATCCTCAATTGATCTTCCAGAAACTGTAGTTGCTAGAACAGGGCGTAATACATGCTAAGCCTTTCCCATGCTCAAGCCCAGAGCTAGAGATTCCCAATAACCAACGCCAGACATCGCCACCATCCTCCACTAGTACGGATTGGTATGTTTAACCACAACGACCCTCGTTGGGGTCAGCACTGTAGATGATGTGTCAGTCAATAATATCTCAACTAGATTTCAAGTAGTGGGATAGATACTCACCTGAACTCCCAGCCGGACTGGGTATGGTAACCTCCCTTGTCACATGGCTCAATGTCCCTCTTGAACTCCTTGACACAATCATCGGGATTGAGGTTGAGGGAGGCTCCGTTGTTCTGGTTTCTAATGGAGTATTCAAGCTTACTGCCAGAGCCCCACTGACTGCAGAAGTACTTGGTCTCTCCAGGACCGAATGTGTTTCTGAATACACCGTTGCGGCATGCAGCCTCAACTGTAGAGACCATGTTGTATCTAACACCGGGCCAGTTCATACCACTGCCGTGGCAGGTGGCGGAAGCAAAGCCCGCGAGGACAAGAAGAGAAGCGACTGCAGGCAAGTACATTTTGATGATCTGAGGTATAGAGTAGTTGTTGTATTGCTGGAGTCAAGAGAAGAAGATGAGGATTGTGTGATGAGAGACACCGAGTTATCAAGGCAAGCTGTTCATATTTATACCCAAAACTCAAGAGATAGGACCTTTTCAACCGGAGTTGTCCTATTTTCCTCGTATCCTACGAAGGAGTCGAGACGGCGAGGCGGTATGGTTTACCTACAAGGATTGGAATCCTCATCAACTGAAGTTGTCTTTATTCCGTAAAACAGCCAACCAGTGCCAGATGGCCCGAGGCATAGAGAGCCCTTCCGATAATCAGCCTAAGTGAGTTGTTAAAATGCTTGTATAGTGGGCCTATAAATTTCCATAGATGGCAGCTACAAAAAATTCTTATTACAAGCATTCAGGTAGGATTTGATCCTTCGGAGAACCCATGTCGCGACGCACAGACTCACAAATGAACCCAGCAGGTTGGGGGTTTATAGGGCTATAGCAATTGTAAGAATCTGCTTTTCTCGAAACACATTCAGACAAAAGAAACAAATTATCATCCTCCTAGTTTTAATCTAGTGTTAGGAGAATCTTACCTGCACCTTTCCCCTATTGTCCTGCATCATAATACCCCTGAAAGTTCTTCAATCTGACAGGACGGGAAAATTACTCCATTCATCATCCCTGCCAATCCAAGGTCTCAGCCTCGGCAGATCCGCTTCTTGAGCCGTCTTAGCTGCGGCGACTTGTCTAGAACGGCTCCACGAACTAGCTGCTTTCATACAGGACCCTCAGTTGTACTCGAAGCTTGACCGATACTCTAGGCGAGTCTGCGTACGGTGGCAATTTCACCCAGCACATCTTGCACAACACTATCCGGACATCTGTCCTTTTCTGCTCTCTCAGATGTGAGTTACCGGTAACTCTTACAACTAAAAGCTCTCTCTAGTTTACAATAGTTAGGTTGCTTTCTATCACAACCTAACCCTTTGTCTGTCCATACCAGGTTATAGCCCCACAAGAGATCTGAGTGGACCCTTCATGAGCAACCCTGAACGAGCCTCGGCGCAGCCCGTGAGGATGAGAATCATGGGCCAATTACTGACTGCCTAGATTGGGTAGTCTACTTTGGTCATACACAATAGCCGATCAGCTACATAGTACAGGGAACACTCATGGATTAGGCAGGAAGGGAACGTCCGCTTTCATGACTATTGTGTTGGCATGTAGAAGCATTGCCCAAGTCCGGGCAATGGTAGCATCGCAATCTCAATGGATGTACCATCTTACTTACAGCTACAAAATGTGTGCCGGGGATAGCAAAAGCACGTTCCTTCTCCGGTCCTTACATCTGTGCAAAAAGAATACCTATCACACCGACTGCTTTCAGTTACAGTAGAGCACAGGCTCTTTATGTATACCAAACATTACAGCTTTCCTCTGTACACATAACAAAGGCGTTTCGAAATAAAAACATCTTCATTGGTATCTGGAACACCATGGAGCTAGTGAAGTCTACTTCTAAAGTGCCGGGGAGAGTTCTAGTTACGATGGTTAGTTCCATAAGAAGTGAGAAACTTGAACACAGCTTGAAGAATCCGAGATGATAGGATTCATCCAATGGCTCTAATTCTGTAGAATATGCTAGTTTTCGGGATGCTCTTTATGTCGGCATTATTCCCACCTATTCTGACTCCTTCCGAAGCCACCACAATCCGTCTACCTCCGACAGTAGGCAATTGGGGCCGTTGAAAGAAGTTTTGCCTTTGAATGAAGGTCTTGTTTTCTCGCTCGATTCGGAAGATGGCACTGTCATGACGATGAAGGATAACAATGGCTTTGTTGGCCCCTCGGGATGTCATCTCCTCGAACGCCACAGTCCTGTGAGGCGCCCTAGGTGGAGTTATTGTGGCGTCTTGTGCAACAGGCGCGACTTCTTCTGACAGTCACATAACAGAAGCACCTTGAGTTTGTTACCTTCTTGTATCCTGGTACCAGGACAGATAATAAACTAACCGTACTTCGTCTTCTCGGCGAAAGGTGATCGAAGAATGGGATGTGAATGATGCGCGTCAGGAACGATGAGTAATAGAAAAGAAAAAGAAGGCCAGGCCTATTAATATCCTTTTTTCCCGCAGATTTAAGAAATGGCAGATTTCGTCTTACATCGCTATTGAGCCATATATTTGGAGCGTGGGGGCAGCCACATCACGATCACAAGTTCACAGCCGGGACAAGACATCTCCATTTTCGCTGATGAGCTTCTGATTGCCATAGTCTGACACATTGCCCACAGGTGTTCAAGGTGACGGTCTTGCAGCTATGACCAAGAGAAACATATGCATCGTCAGCCAAAGTGGAGAGCCTGGCCACATGATCATTGTAATTTGTCTGGAGCGAGGATAGCAAGACCACTCTCTCAAGGAATCTCTTCTGCCTCATGGTTGTGAGTTGTGCTCTTTCAACACTCCACGTCTCTAGCTAACGCAAATAGCAGCCCGCCAGGAACTACCCATGGCCGAAGATCTTGGTCGTTAAGGAAACACCACCGCAGTGACTTAATGAAACTGTGATCAAAGGTGGTGCATGGCGAAATATTGTGGCCGAACTCGAGACGCGGCCACTGTGTCATACTACAACTGCTACGGGGAGAGCCTTTACGGCAGGGTGGCTTCTCTTAACTCGCAAGTCGTTCCTTATCTATAATCTCTCCCACATAGCTATCAAAACTGTTGGGAGAAGAGAGGGACTCTGATATCTCCTGGGAGGTATCGACGTCTATACATACATATCAGGGATTTGCTGGTCGCAACCGACTCAACTACCTATCCGCACATGGGCCTCACTAGGCCAAACCGAGACAGACGGGTGTCATCTTTCGTTCTGCGTTTCTCAAGACCGCCGCAGAGCACCTCTACAAGATAGAGTTATCGCCAAGTTTCATAAGTGAATCAATGTATCAATAAGCGACATCTAAGAGTCTCGCAATCGCGACAATGCCTATGACATGAATGCTGCTAACACTCATTTCTAGATGGGGAATCGGCCATTGGATAAGATTATATGTAACTCTGGCCACCTTGTATACGGTGCCAATGCAGACCTATCCAGGTCCTATAAATTAGATGGTAGGTGCAGTCACTGTTAAAGGGCGCAGCATGCAGGCATTGAGTTCTATAATAACACCACTTTAAGGCTTCTAAAACCAGTTACACGTACTATTGCAAGGGCTACGGGAATAGTTACTAAACAGAAATCTTTCCTGTGGCTTGACGATCAGGTATAGTTGTTACGTGCGCCTCCTCAGTCACATGCCAGTCTATTTATAGACTGGCATATTTCGTGCATATTCCTCCAGGTAACGTGCCATAACAAGATCTACAAAGAAGCATCGTCAGTAAAGGGGTCATTCATATATGGAAGACCCGGGCTTACACTTGAGGTTGGCCTCATCAAGAGCTTGCTTCACTTTCAGTGGGAGCATCTGTAGACTTATTAGAAAGATCCGCGTAAAAATGACGGAAATGTAATTAAAATTGTCGATGCTGAAAGTATTTTGCGAGAAATGAAGGGAGTGTCTTACATTGAGTGCTTTTCCAGCTTTGAAGTTGCTGCCAATCAACTGCAGATCCAACTCAACGTCTCCCCACACCTTTGTCAGAGCCGACATGACAGATTGGAGTTCTGCAGCGTCTCGAGTTGCCAATTCATGCATGCGCTTCCTAATGCCGGAAAGGTGGCTCAGCTCCCCCTCCGCATCTTTCAGTTCCTTATTCTTTGCTGCCAGAACTTCCTTCTGCGCTATAAGGCCAGTCAGACATATGCGTAACACAGCCGGAACGTTCCTTACCGTTGATGGCAGGCAAATGTGCCAATGCGGTGATAGTGCCGGCGGTAAAGGCTACGCCACCTATAATCTGTAGGTGAACGGGTCAGCATTTCCTGCAATCGTTGGAAACAATGCATCGCTAAGGTATGGAACTCACCGCAGCCGCTGCTATGCCCACAGGGCCAGCGAACACTAAGAAGCCGGCACAAATGGCAACGCCAAAACCGATGTTGAATGCGTTGTCAGCCGACTTGGTGAGTTCGGCGATCTTGGTGCTGATATCTGCACTTTCTTTTCTTAACCTGGCCACCTTTTCAGTCAGTTCACCCTCGGCCTTTTTACCCCAGCCATCAAGCTCGCCATTAAACTGCGTGAAGCGGCTGTTGAGACCATCCAGTAGTTTGGAAATGGCGTTACTATCACGTTCAAATTCTTCGCTCGTCTGTAATAGTATAAATCAGCGCGATCAAAAAAGTGATTTTGAGGGGATAAAAACCGTTTGATAGCTTGTAATAATATCGACTTTTTGTGCTGGGGTTATAGATGGGTCATTTAGCGCTGGCTTGATGAGAACATGGAAATCTACCATGAAGTTAGCTTTTTGTTCATGGATTGATATAGGGACTTGGCGCGAAATACCTTTCCCGTAGGCACCAATACGATTTGCTAGACTACGACTGTCACGGATAACAGCCCTGAAGTCCTGAATTGAAGGTGATTAGAGTCATGATATCCGAGTAGGCCACAGAGGCCTTGGGAACCCGTTAACTTACATCCAACAGTCCCCGTGCGGTATTGCCGAATGAAGTTTTGTTCTCAGCATCGAGAGGAGAAACATCCTTAAGCAGCTGTTCAAGCTTGGCATCGAGGCTAACAACCAGCTTCGCAGCATTACGGGCAGCCTGAAAAGTCAACTCGATACCTGTCTTGGATTCAAGGAACGCCATGAGCTGATTCTGGAGCTTGTGCTTTGCTTCGTCGGTGAGGTCTGGAAGATTGCTGATTTCCTTGGCGAGCTGTTCCATCTCTGTAGCTGTCAGCTTCTGCGCCTCGGCGATAATGTTGCCAACATTTCCTGACGCCGGGTCAGACACCAAGGTCTTGAAGTCTTTGACGACAGAATCTACTCCTGGAGATGACATGTTGGCGATGTCCGTGCGAATGAGTAGTGTTCAAGTTGTGGGGGACAGTCTCTGGAAGATATTTGTATTGAGGTGTGAAAACCACCACTTTGACTATGCAATCTATGGCTCTTTATGTCTTAAATCATGGCTCTGTATGATTGTGACAATAAGAACTCGTGGGATTCGAAACCTGGCATGGATCACCTAGCAGCTAATTACAGCTTGTTCCATTCAAGTCTCGATTGACCCCGCATCGCTATGGCCGAGCTGAAAAGTCCTGTTTTTATCCCGTTTGAGGTCTGTTCCAGCTCGTCTGTCTCTATGCACCTGCCATTTCTGTTATTAGCAGAGACATATTAATTGCGAGTGCGGCATTATGAGGCCTCCCAGTAGTATCCGTTATGATCATATGGATGTTAGCAATATCGATAGTCCTAAAAACTAACGAAAGTTTCAAACGGATTTGGACATATGCATTAGTTATAACTGTTCGTTTAGCCTTGACCATTCCCACTTCAGCTACCACTTCACTTGATTCGGGTCTAGACTGAGTGGAACAGGTCGCTAAGCAGGGTTCATGTGATACCCTGATCCCCTGATGTTACATTTTATTCGCTGCAATTAGCACACGGTGGAGTCTCTATCCTGTATTAGTAACGATAGATTCTCGCGACATGGTTACTCCGGCACTTCATTGTGCAAGCTAAGAGGTCAGAAAGCATCGCCAAGACACAGGTGGTAAACTAGCCATTTTCATGCAACACTACCACTGTTACTCTTGAACCCGCGGACGAAGCAGGCGGGACCCTACCTGATCTGGATTCAAAGCATTTACCTGTGCGACGAGTCGGGATAAATGCAGCGACTTTCCGCATTTCAAGTGCTGGCAGAAGCATTTACGAATTTCTGAACCTCATACTCCTTTCTCCATTGTTCAACATGACTTCTTCGCACCCAGTCCTAAAACTTACGCATGACGACAACTATTTTGTCTACACTCGCCCGGACACAACCTTGGTACTTACTGGGAAAACATTGCAATTGAACCAGCAGAAGGTTGATGGTTTTGTTCCGCAACGGCTACTCATTTATGCCCATACTGTTCTTTTGAGTTCAAGCATCTTGTGTCATGGCAAGGAGGTTCAGATCCACTGCAACTATCTGCAATGGGCACCAGGAGTCGTGTTTGACGTCAGCGGTAGGCCAGGCAGTAGTCAGGCAGCCGTGGGTGCTGTCGATGAGGCCGCCGGTGGAGACGGAGGATCACTGATCCTGCATGTCCATAACCTGGATTTGGTGGAAGACCATCGGAGCAAGATAGGATTTTCCTACTGGAAAGATGACTTAGCATTCAAGGCTGACGGCGGTGCACCCGGCAAATTTCACAAAGATGATAAGGAGTCAGAGTGGGTATTAGGGAAACCAGGAAAAGCTGGTACGATAGTTCCAAGACATGGTCCAGCATGAAGTAGTGCTGACCCAGGCTGTTAAAGGTTCTTTACGGATCCTTTACAGTAACAGTGACTTAAGAAGCTTTTCAACATTGTACAACGCCTATTATGTCAAGTCCAGGTATGTGTAGAGTCCGATCAATAATACTTTGCGTTATTCAAGCTAATATCTATTTGAAGCCATGTCGACAAATTACAAGCTCTTAGTCTTACTGTCCCAGGATTGGAGAATTTGAGCGCGGCTTTTAAGTCCTGCAAAGACAGAATCGCTCGTCTCGATGCATTGCTTCAAGACCTTTTGACATTCCATGTAAACCTGACGAAATGCAGTGGGCTATTGGAGGAATTCCAATGGAGTGGGAGTGCAAAAGACAGTGTTTCAGCCCTTGTTAAGTCAATCAAACAGACTTCAACGTGCCAGGACTACTCGTTGATTCCTGCTTCCATAAGGCATGACACCAGCGAACTGGTAGTTCTCTTACATCAACTGAAGCAGCAGCCTGATCTAGAGTCAGAGGTTACTGAGCACTGCAAAGAGTTGGCTGAGAGTTTCAAATTGGCAATACCGGCTAGTGAGAAGCCAAAGACTTTCGAGACACCACTATCAGACTTAGTCACCGATTTGCAAGATACAGCCATGGAGGTTGATCAGCCATTGCGTTACGAGATCAACAAACGCAGCACACCACCTGATGCAGCCACCATGGAACATGTCACCATGGATCTTTCAGGTCGAGATGACCTCCAAGTACCCTACCCACTGGTACACCCTGATCAATGTCAGATGGAGCTACGCCAGGCCGATGCTGATTTCTTTGCCGAAGATATTCATAATGCGACCAAGGCATACGTAGACTTACGGCAGCGTCTCGCATTTGCCCCGGTACTGAAAGCCCAGTACGACGAGGATCAAGTGAGGCCTCTCAGAGCTGCGTTCTATTTACTGGAAACTACCTCCCAGTTATCCCAATGGACAGTAGAGTCTTTGGCCAATCTGTATGCTGACGTCTGTACAAGGATAGACCAGCTAAGTCTGGGAAATGACCTCTTTGGCCTATCTCCTGATTGGGTTCCCAGACTCTCAACTCAGTACTACATGAACAATGCGCTCCAGCAGATAGAGCGACTCAAGCTTTTGGAAGATTCATACTGGAAGTATTTCGACAATTACCAGGATCAAATGGAGGCAGGAAAAGTTCTCAAAATGTCCAGCACCTCCAATATGTACCGCCAGAAAGAGACTCGCGACACGATCGACAGCTTGATAGCTCTTATGCGAGAGAAAGAGGCTTCGATTCTTGCAGCGAAAGGCCCTCTTGAACAGAAGGGAAAGATTCTCGCCGAAGACTTGAAAAGGGTACAGGGGAGCCTGAAGCAGCTGAGAGCTCCCAGCGTATCTTCTATACTCTCAGCCATAGGCGCCGTGATCGTGACAGGGGCAAAGTTCTGGGTCGACCCCCCCAGTACGGCACTCGGTTTGATCTTGGGAGGAGCCGAATCACTTGCACCTCAAGTCTTCTCTTTATGGGACGAAGCTAGCAACAAGATTGAAGATGCCTCAGGAGAGAAGGTGGATAAAAACCTTTTAATTAGCAAGCTCACTCAATGCGAGTCGGACCTTCAATCTTTGCTGGATCACCCGTCATATTCCATGGCTGCTGACGGAACGAAGTCAGACGGTGCTGATACCACCAAGATAATGGCCACAGCGGAGCAGATTCAATCTTATATAGACCAGTTCAAGAAGGCAGCATCATACACAGATGCAAAGATGGCCGCGAACCTGGAAGTCTCTTTAAAAGCATATATCGTTGCCTCCGATAGGCGTAACCAAGACATGCTCACATACAACAACGCAGTCATCCAATCCTACCGACTGATAAGACAGAGTAGCATGCTGGAGGCACAGGCAGGCGAAATCAGCTCGCAGCTCATCAAAGAGAACTCTGGGCTTTCTTCCATAGTTGCATTCTATCAACGTTATCGGGACGCTGGACGACACTCAGCATTGAGGACAATCAAGCATGCTGCTCTAGCCTTGAGGTTCTATGGGTTGATACACCCTTTCAAGTTTACCAGAGGGCTTCTCTCCAATACAGACGACTTGGAGACCCACGTTGATATTTTGTCTCGAGAGTATGATGCCACGCTATCATTCATGGGCTCCTTTCCACAGTGCGCTTGGCCGGCCTCTAATCAGCATTGTGGTATACTTTACAAGCTCTCAGACACTGAGCTGGCCGGTCTTAAGAAAACCCCGAACGACATAGGCTCAACAGAAGACCTCGAAACTCTAAGTAACGTCTACACAGTGCAGATAGATGGCTTGTCCACCCCTGTTACCTTATCCAGCACTCGCAAGACATCGCCATTCACGGGGCTAGCAAATGTGCGTCTTTCACAAGTCAGGTTCTGGGCACCAGGCCTCAAGCTCAAGGACTCTATCTCACGGAGCTCTGTAATGGTGGAAATCAAGCATCATGGCCTTGAAAGGTTTACCAGTTCAAAGAATGAGGTCTTTGTTTATCGCCACTCGCCGGTGCATCTATCCTTTCAGTACAAGTGGGAGACAGTCGAGACTGCGGCTGATATTTGCCACAGCAATGTAATCGCATCGCAATCTCTCGCGTCAGATTGGAGTTCTAATAACTCAAATGCTCGTGTGCAAGCCCCTATCGGTCCTTTCGCAACCTGGACAGTCACGCTAAGAGAGGCGGATAACGGCACTATAGATTGGGCCATGGTCAAGGAGGCATACCTGGAGTTTCATGGAAGTAGCTTTCCATTCCAGAGATAGTAAGTCTACAAGGTAGACGGCAGCTGTAGCTCCACGCTATCTTCATGGTATCTTTCCCGCTCTTTGTTCCGCCAGGAGGAAGTACTGCTACTTAATCACTGGTGACAGTGGTGGGATATTGCCTTTCTTTGTCACGAATTGGAGTTCTTGGTTCAGAACTACAGCTTGGTAGCGTCAAAGGGTAAATTGTAAACTTGAAAATGGCATGGCGTCCAGTTCTTTCATGCGAGGCTGAGAGTTCTAAATTGGCAACTACAAATTATTCCCGGACAGGTATCTTGGGGTAGTGGTTTTGCGGTTTTGTAGATGTACTTAGTCGTCACAGAAAGAGGAAAACTTTCAACAGCAATGGAGCAGATAGGCGTTTTGTGATTCATTAGAAAACCTCAAGTTAGGGCATCATCACCGTAAGCTTTAGTAGAAAGGCTAGCCTAGTTCGTTGTGCAATCAATATATCATGATACTTGTGATGCGAAAAGCAAAACAAAGAAAGGAACCCAGGAAAACTTGATCAAAATTTCAGGTTGGATATCTTCTATTGGCTGGTTTCTCCGTCATCAGCCGGTATTTCCCATCCCATGGCGGCAAGACTGTCTCTGGAATCTTGTTTATAGGACGGATCTCATGCTCTGCACACGGTTGACGACCTAGTCCTTGTGCTGTTATAAGCTGAGCCCCATCCCTCCAAGTTGGAGCGCCGCTCACCTCGAGACTGGAATCTGTAGGTTGACTACGGGTACTCATGGGGGCGGGGCGACCCAGCATAACGCTTCACCATCCTGAGTACCATCAGACATCCTCGAGTAGCTGATAAGATCAAGAGAGCCCAGTGCGAGCATTTTGTATAATCTTTCCATGACGGCCCCTGTAGTGTAACACTTGTTCTTGGAATCTTTCAATCACTTGTCATCGCCTGGATGGTCATACATAGCAAAGAAAGCGACTAATAGAGTCACAGCTGATACGCTAGTGACGTGGAAACCAGACGGACTCCGAAGCTTTGACGGTGTGCCCTGAATGGATGATGAACCCATCATTGCTTCTCGATTTGCAGAGGCTTCAGAGTGCTGGGATCTTCGAGAAGAGAGATCTTGAAGTTCGTATACAGGCTCATCACTGATGTTCTGATCCAGCAGGTTGTCGCCAATAGCGGCCTCCTGATAGGCCTGTGGTCGGGGTATCTGGCGATGAGCGGACTGAAGGATGTAAGGATTCCACTATTGATGTACGTGTCACAAACCAGAACAGCTTCGGGTTGTACTTACGCATTCTTGCACTTTGCCAGGCATTCTTGGTCCGTGTATGACGTTGATTGAAGCAAGCACGGAATAAGCTGTTACTGGTCTTTCACTGAGGGACTTGCAAGAGCGGGAATAGTCATCATATGTCGAAAGTGAATTGCTTTTTCCATTTCCTGGCCGCAAACAGAGTTAGTCACAGAAGCACCTTTATTATACCTGATTTGACCGAAATGATACATCCCTATTGTCAACCGGCTTCCACAGAATATGATAAGGATAAGGTTAATCGTAAGTTTAATAGGCCAGGAGATAAGAGGGCGTGACAGAAGCTGCTTATGACAAAAAGTCTGTCAAAAGCATCGTTGGAACTTTCAAATATGAACAAGATATATGAACAAAAGCCTTGGAGCCAGTTCTTTGAGCTGAGATGTTCTGGGCGGCGTTAGCTCCAGTGTCAGATGAACAGCTCCTGTTGGCTTTTACACTTAATGATCACAGGCGCTAAATCTTTAACTAATAGATACTATGTCTCAGGCGGTGACACTATATGGGTTCTTTACTATGTCTAGCTCTGTCGTGGAACCGACTTTGAGTAGAAAGCTTTCATAACAACCCTTTTCACTGGCCCAGGATTCACACAAACTCTATCGGCGCATCCGTTCACTGTATGATCCCTGCCGGCGATCCGTTTTATTCGTCGTTTATATGGTGATAGTCGATGGAGCATATGAAGTTGCAACACGTCACCCTTTGCCAGCAAGAACCATCTTCTTGTCGTCGTACGAGGGTCACCGGCCATTCCTCATGTTACGGCTTACGACTATTAAACCGCTTCGAACGCAATGAAAAGCCCTTCCCATGAAAGAATGAATGTCTAAAACCGTCTTTGCGCTCTTCCTCTGGTCGTATAACGCCAACGAAGCTTGAGGACGTATGTGCCGAAGTACTACTGGCACTTGTAAGGTTTACCTGACATGAGTGGGTATCTAAGTGCAACGTAGCATGGCTGTCGAAGATCTCCTGCATGACTATCGTAAGAGTCTCTAACGGTCGGCTCCGATCTGGTCCTGTCCCGCAGAAAAGACAGACCAACCACGGGAACAGCAGTGTGTTCAGCTCTGCCTCTAGTTTGTGAAGACTGATGAGTCCCATTGTATATCGAGATTTGCACCTCTGAATCTCCGGCGTAAGTGTCTGGATGGCTGTTTGGCCGAAGTCGAGACTGCCGTGACCTCCGAACGGGTAGTCCGGAAAATGTCGCTTGATCATGTGCAGAATGTTACTCAAGCGCCTGGTCCCTGTAGAACGTTGAAGAGCCCCCTTCTTTTGCAGAATAAGCAACCCGATCCTAACTGCATCATAAAGGAGATATGGCTGCTGATGGTGGGGTATGAGCTCTTCGCGATTCCGCAACAGAACACTCACGACAGCCTCGTTTCTCCATTTTATGGCGTGCAGAACATCCTTGTCCCAGGTGAATCCTGGATAGCAGTAGCTAAGTACGTATTCGAATACCTCTGAACCTTCTTCAAGCGGCCAACTGGATGTTTCTTCGATAACGACCCCTCTCAACTCATCCCCGTGCTGGCTCGTCAATCTCAAACATCCCCAGCAAAAATGGACCATGAAATGCAACGCTCGATATGCAGATGTCCAAGTCAAAACATGCTCTACGAGCGGGAGGCCTTCGTCAATATCATATGGCGAGTAAGGTCCAGCGCTTGAAACGATTTGGTGTGGGATCGTGACGTTTTGACTGGCGCCAGCCTGGTAAAGAGCAAATGCCATTTGATACTCTTCTGCCTGGAGCGCACAGAAGAATGGTGTCTCAGCACGCTCATTTCTACAATCAACGATTGGATCGATCTCCAGTGGTCTATCACAAGAGCAGTTCACTGTGTTTTGCTGACGAAGAGTTTCCGGTGTGACGTCCCATCTCGATGGTGGAAGAATTGACCTGAGAAGATCTTCGCACATCTTTTGGGAATATTCACCCGCCCTTGCACAGAGATGAAGACTGTTAGTCTTCCGCTGGCTGAAAACCAAATCTTGCGTCCAAGGCCCACACGTTACATACGCCTCAAATTGCGAGTCGTTATCCATTTCCAGCTGCAGTACGGGATGGAGCGCCAACCCTCCAATGTCCAGCAGATACTTGAAGATTGCGTACCGACCTTCAGTGATCGCCGTTTGCATGCCAATAGTAGCAACAAGCTCTTTGAGATGCCCTTCGCTGGGACAAGTGTCAATGATGCGCTTGACCAGAATCAAATTGCCGCCAGTGACTGCAAGTTGAATGGCTATGTGCCCGGCCCTGTCTATACTGAGAAATTGCCGCGATTCCGGATCCACGAGGGACCAGAGATAGTCGAAAGTTTCCACAAGTGCCTCCTCAAACCTGTTTACATGCACCTTTGAGAGATATGCTGGGCTCGCCATTAGTAGGTGGCGGATTAACCTAGATTGAGAAGAGTCACGCTCCCAGAGCAAGCCTGTGGGAACGCTATCGACCAATGCTTTCAAAACGTCCACCCTGGCGCGGCGGACGGCAAATACCAGTGGAGTTTCTTCTGGCACGCCGGCCCTGGGGATCAATGGATTAGCACCTATACTGAGGAGAGCATTGACCGCAGGGAGATTTCCGGAGGCGACGACTCGCATGAGTGGTGTGCCTTTAAAGAACCAGAACTCGCCTTCACTACCACCGAAGTCTTCGTCCATAACAGCATTAGGATCTCCATATGCTGAAAAAAGCAGCCTTGCCATCTCTGCGACATGTTCTTTAGAAAAGCTGTTTAGCCAGTGGAGAGGCGTCACATTCTTTGAACTTCCGATGTTTGCCATGGCGCCCGCTTCCATGATAAGATATCGAACGATGTGTAGATGGCCTGCACGGCATGCTTTCAGTAAAGCAGTTTCACCATGGACATCGCGGCTATTTGTCGTGGCACCGTGCTCTCTGACGAGTAGCTGAACGTCTGCCAATGACCCCCATCCTGCTGCAATTCGTAAGAGGAAATCCGCATCAATCAGGCCATGTGGATCAGATTTGTCCGGCTCGGAATTAAACCAGAATGGCTTGGACAAGAACTCCTGGTATCTCGTGCCGGTACCATCGAATATTTCTTCGGGTATTGAAAGCTTGATGCCCGCGCCGCGACAGCATTTGAGAGTCCATGCATCGAGAAATTCCTGTTTCCCCGGCACCTCGCTCATCATGACATCTCTGAGAACGAACTCAGAACCTCTATACAAAGCATAAGAGGCAGAGCGGGCAAGGATCCCAACATCCACTATGAGAGATTCGCAGCCAAAGGCCTTCACTGTCGAAATTATGGCCTCCGCCGAACTAGTCGACTGTCCTCCGGCTGACAGTTGTAGGAAGAACAAAGCGCTCGTGAGCGTAGGTGTTGGATGACTCAGTGACTTGACGTCCCCAGCAAAGTGACTCTCGAGATAATAAGAAAAAGCTGTGTAAGCGCCATGGAGAATCAGGAGGTGAGAGCTTGAGGTAATACGTTCGCCGAGTTGCTTGGCGTAGAGGTAATGGCTTTCCAAACCATCGAGGTTTTGCTTATCAAGTCGCAAATTCCGGCCTCCATACTCGTAGATCCCTAACCCTTGCTATTGCGGTGCTTAGATTGCAATTAGGACAAGGTATGGAGACCACTTACCTCAAGTGGTATCTCAATAGATCGGACTGGGTTAACTGAGGAGTTCGACATGCTAGGTGCTGGTGTGCCTGAGAGCCTAAACAATGTTATAAAGCTTGCTAAGGGATGTTGCGCGGGATACTTACACTAAATACTTCACCGCGCTGTCAAGACTTCGCAGGCTAGGGGAAAGCCTTACTGTGTGCTGTAAGGCTTGTCTAGAGACAGAGAGCAAGGTTTCATTCAAAACGCCTTTGAGAGCTCTTACAGCATACTCTGGGACCCCATCCGTAGCTTTGAGCTTCTTGATGGTCTCGAGACTCTGATTGGAAATCGCCCCTCCTGCTTCGTCAAATGGATGATGGCCATATGAGAGGCACTTCCAAATCAGGAATCCATAGCTGTAGGTGTCTGTTGACTGTCGATCCCGAAATGCAAGAGTGCTGGCAGATTCAGGTGCCTCCCATGGCTCGGAGTACCCAAGCTTCTTGGTGGTCGGTAAATTGCCTTCAAGGTCGAAGATAGTGAAGCCGAAATCCGCAATTTTGGCGACGTACTCTCGTGTGGGATGCCGGGAAACAAGAACATTCTCCAGCTTCATATCGCCGTGAATGACGTCGCACTGATGCAATTTCTGCAGGCCCATTCCAACATCCAAACAGAGAGCTCTTCTGGTGTCAAAGTCGACAGCATGGTTTTCGAGGAAGTCTGACAGATTTCCGTAAGGTGCGTGTTCGAGTACTAGGAAAGGCCAATGGAACACCGAGGTCTTGATGGAGAGTCTATTCCTTTCCCAACCTACTCCAATAAGGTGAGCAATATTCTCATGATTCCGTAGAGGTTCATGTGTCAACACTCGGAGTTCGCGGAGAAAGTTTTCAAGATGAAGAATGCGTTCGTCGGCATGCTGTCGTGATGGATCAAGAATTTCGCGATGGCGAAGGGATTTAACGACGACATTTTCATCCCGGTGCCAATTTGGGAGGAGATTCCCGAAACTGGAAGAGGGAATAAGGCGTGCTGTAAAGGACTTTCCGTAGCCAAGGATTGGGTGAAGATGAAGCGTCGAGATCGGAGGAACCCTGACTGGGCCGTCTTGCTTCGATAGCACTGAGAGCACAAGAAAAACCTCGGCAAGAACTGCGCCCAAGTTCAATTCTACAGGGGATTCAGCTTTCGGTGCAACAGTCCCGACTGATACCGGCAGACTGATAAAGGAAACTAATTCTGAATCTGCAGGTGCTTGTGCTGAACCTTTTCGATCAAATGTAGCGTTGGGTGTCGACAAAGAAGCCTGACAGGAACAATTAGTCGTCAGGGAAAAGAGTAGCTTCAACACTGATACAATACATTTTCTGGCGCCAGGGGATCAGTGAAGTCGAGTGTTATGCACGAGCCTCTGTAATGCTTCATTTGAGCACCCTCTAACAAAAGGCGCGCGCCTGCGATGGTGTTCGTAATGAAGTCCTCCGAACGTGACATTGTACCTCAAGCGGAAGAAATCTGAGAGTTGTGAAGCATCGTTTGTCGCCCTCGGAAAAAGATATTGTAAAGGGCTCTAACGAAGGACGTTACATGACCTTGAAACACCAGTGGCCCGGCCCGGCCGTCCCGAATCAAGCTGCCGTGTCGATTCTACTCGTGAGGCTAAAAATGGTCAGCATGAAATTCGTTTCTAAGGCTTACCCAAAGCTCCTCTGTCTTATTGAGTCTGCCTTGCTCTAGACCATCCGGAAAGAGCGCGCACCGATTGGTTGCTTCCTTGCGGCTGAGGTGCTAGACCGTGGCTGCATATTGTGGCTTCAGAGGAGCCTATGACATTGGAATCAGGCTCGTTCCAGACCACTGTCGCAACACCACGAGGCCCCCCAAAGTCAGCTCCAACTGAAACACTATGAGTATTGATAAATCGCTGTTAGGGTTTGTAAGATATAGCTTATTCCGTCGTGGGATCGCTGCGGCTGAAGGCTGAGTTGTCAAAGCGTGGCTGCATATTGTAGCATCAGAAAAGCCTATGATATTGGATTCAGGCCCGCTCCAGACCATTGTCGCAGCGCCAGGAGGCCTCTTTGTCCCTGCGTGTTCGATTAGGATAACGTGACCGAGGATCCGGAAGTCAAATGAGTTTGCCCATTTTTACCACAGGTTGTTGATGGATACATTGATCACAGAATCAAAATAAGTCTTACCAGGGCGTAATCCAGAAAGGAAGCTCTTTTTCTTTTTTTTTCTTTGTCAACAGCCGATCTGTAGTGAGAAGATCAGCCCCGGTCACTGCTACACCAGTTCATCGCGTCGTCGAGTCACTGCATCATTAACACCATGACAGAAGCCGTTGGGCTTGCCATTGGTATTGTTGCCCTGGTTGATACCTGCGTAACAACTTGCGGCCTTATCTCAAGCGCGAAACATTTTCCGGAAGACTTCGAGGTTCAACGAGTTGGTTTTCTCTGGGGTGAGAGTCGACTCAGGGATTGGGCGAAGAAATGGGAGCTCGACTATTCCGGCAATACTCATACTGCTGATCTGCAATCGGCAAGGCTACTCGTCGAGGAAGCCAAGGTGCAAGCCGTCGATCTTGATCTGATCAAGGCCACCTTAGAGAGCACCGACAAACTTCTTAAGAGATGCAAAGATTTGCTCGATCGGCACGCCCCCCAGCGCTCTGATCCAACTAGTGCAACCCTTGATAGATTTCGGAAATCAGTCTCCAGCGGAAAGACTCGGGTCCAGTGGAGCGTGATTGACGCCACGACTCTCCGCACTCTCGTGGGGGATCTTGAGATGCTTACCAATGGGCTCAACCGTGTACAGCCCCAGGCAAACTCGACATCAATAGAGATCCAGCGACTTACGGCGGCATCCAGGACGATGGCAAACCTAGATCAATTAGGCGTCGTACCAGATTACCAAGCTCTCAACGGCTATCCTGAAATAAAGCAGCTTTTTTTGATGCGGAGTGAGCATAGCCGAATTGAGACTGTGGGCCGAAGCTGGGCAAGATCCAAAGACTTGCAGGTCACCAAGTCAGAGTACAATGTCTGGTACGACTCTGTGACTTCGGGCTCGACGCGAGGACCTGGCCTTTTCGGTTCGTCCGGGGATACCGTGTTGATCGAGTGGAAATACTACATGGGCTCGGATCCGGAAAACAAAGAGCTGGCGCTGTCGAGGACGGAAAGAATCGCCGAGTTACTAGCTGTTGAAGGAAAGCCTCGAGGGTTTCGCATCCTGGACTGCGTAGGATGGTTTCTGGACGAATCCCATAGTCGGTGCGGTATTATGTTCAGCATACCACGGCATATCCAAATGAAAGCTCGGGATGCGGGTGGACGCGTTCGATGTCTAAGCTTGTCGGACCTGATAGCCCAACGAACGAAACCAACCCTGCGAGAACGGTTCCGTCTGGCGTACCTGTTGACCATGTCTCTGGTCGAGCTCCATTTAGCCAAGTGGCTGCACAAGAACTTTAGCTCCGACAATATCATCTTCCTCGCGGCTGGCAAGCCAAACGATTCAGATCTGGCGAACAACCTGGGTGTCGACTTCACCGCACCATATGTCGCGTCCTTTGGATTGGCTCGACCCGATCAACACGACGCGGTATCCAGTCTCGCCATGGCTTCTGCTCCTGTCAACAAAGCTTATCAACACCCAGATTACTCGCCGAGGACTGTGGACAGTGGGGGTTCCTCTATCCCTATGGCACGGTATCATAAAGCGTATGATCTATACAGCCTCGGATGTGTCCTGCTCGAAATCAGTATCTGGAAGCCACTTGCGGAACTGGGGTGGGCTTCGTTCACAGATAATCCAAAAGGGTGGAAAGATCGGTTGCTTTACGTGATCAACAAGAACGTCGCCTTCCACGCTGGACCCATTTATAAAGATATTGTCTTGTCATGCATGAACGCGGAGGCAAACCCTAGTCCTCAAGCTGGCGATGGCGGACCCACGAGAAATGATTCAGCTGAGACGTTCGGCTGGGACGTCCTCCGCAAACTTGACCAACTTTCGGTTTAATGAACATGCTTTTTACCCTCTGTTGGATATGCATAAGTCAATAACTTCTTATTTAAATTTGTAAGTGATGATATTATAAACTTATATGTAAAGTCCTATCTCAATAGAGGAAAATAGTATTAAGAATTCTAGCATTTCTAGTAGATTAAACTAATTCGGGCAGAAGTAAGTGAGGACTGTATTATCAAGTTTGCTTTGCTGGCCCTCCAAGCGAGCCAACGAGAATTATGCCTAGCCTGCTAACGTTAGTTCTTCGCCTAGGGGCCGTTACCCCATACGGGCTAATAAGTGCTGGTCAATACGTGTAGATTAGTCGCCCTTTAGTGAAACATTACCAGTTAGTGGCTACTCTAATTAGTGCATATTTCTTACAAATTAGTTATCACGGCGTAAGGAAGGGTGACTGATAAAAGATGGGTTTATTCCGGCCAGTAAATACATACATCATATGCCTCGTAATGTTAAATGCGGCTATATTGTTTCTCCGACTTTTGGCCCCGAGACCCTGAAATTGCATGAATCCTTCGAGTGTACGGATACGATCAGGTCTATCTATTGGTTCCTACCCTAGCCATCAGCTGACTAATTGCTTTTCGACTTGGGTTACTGATAACGCGCAAACTCGTGATTGCGACTGCGCCTCTCAGCTTTCTGTCCCCTAAATGTCGATTTGCATTGCGTCTCTCTGCTTGCCCAAGAATGTCCGCCAGCACAACATCACTTCTTGGGCGCCCAACGATCATAGAGACATGGTGTGGCCCGAAACGGGCTCGCCGCACCGTTCCACGACCAGCCTGGGCTCGATTGGCTAGGCTGAATACTGCCCTCCTCCTAGTTTTCGCTATCCTCCACCTCGCTGTCCTGATTTATGGTTGTGTCCGCGCACGCGGCTTGAACACTGCCTGGATCCTCTACCAAGGCCCTTGCTCCCAATCCAAGACGATTAACCTGTTCCTACACCTACTTCTTAACGTCTGCAGCACCCTGATCTTGGCTTCGTCCAACTTCTTCATGCAAATCCTCAATGCACCATCCCGAGCTGAACTTGACCATGCCCACACTCACTCCGGCTGGGTCAACATTGGAGTCCCGTCGATCCGCAACTTTTTCTACCTCGGGCCTGTCAAGTTGACCTGCTGGCTCATCTTGGCCTGCAGCTCCGTTCCTATTCACCTTTTCTTCAACTCCCTTGTATTTCAGGTCGAAGAAGTTCGGTCTGGTTTCGGAATGACCATCGCAGCCGAGAGTTTCGTTAAAGGCGCCCAGTACTATGAACCTGGTGCAAGCCTGTGGAATACCGCTGTGCCGAAAAATTGTAGCGGTAGCCTGAGTAACGAACTCTGCAAAGAGGGTGTTTTTGGTAAAGGCACAAATGGAGAAATGTCAGACGGCATCATCAATCCGGCGACATGGATGAACAAAACGTCCGAAGAGAGCTTGAATATCTCGAGAGCGGCTAACGAGGCGAGCAAGTCGTGGCAGTTGCTTAATCCCGCCGACTGCCGTTCTGATTTCTTGTACTGTGACAAAGGCACTGGGCTAAAAGGATACAGAAGCGTAGTGCTGGTGATCAACGCAAGTGAATCTAGCGCATCTGGCTGGAAGCGCGACGAGGTTTTCCCCAACATGACGAGCTCAGACGACGAATTCTGGGACGATATTATTCCTGCCAAAAAGACGAATTCACTCTGGTACTATGAGTACTGCAATATTGCAACGGCATTCGATAACGGCAAGTGTTACAATACGTGCAAGACCAACCTGGGATTCGACCAAATCGCCGTTGAGAGCACCTCCGAGGTTGACCCAAACAACGATACGAGCAATTCCACCTGGAGCTTCTCTTTTTGGGGCCCCAAGTCACTGGAGAAAAACATCCTCAAGGCGCAGATGCGTAGTGGCTTTGACGAAAGTTACAACACTTTAAATGTGTCGTACTGCCTGGCAGAGAAAGAGGAGCAACAGTGTAAGATTGGCGTACCAAATCTACTTCTTCTGGTAGCACTTCTCTGCGTCCTCGTCAAGCTTTCTCAGTGTATCTTTGTCATGGTTCGATATGCTACAAACGGCACAGGAGATCTGCTGGTGACACCGGGCGATGCTATCAAGTCGCTGATTAGTCGGCCTGATCCGACAACTGCACGCATGTGTACCCTCGAGATGCGAGACGTTCAGTTTACCTGGGACAGGCTCTTAGGAGCATCCAAGAGACACAACCATTACCGTGGAGAAGCATATGGCGTTGAGATGCTCCATGGCAATGTCGAGCACAAGTTCCTTGCCCCTCAAGCGCGTCAATGGAAAGCCCAAAAACAGCGCTTCTTCCGGGCCCTCCCTATCAACATGTGGCTCAGAACGTATGCCATACTCCTGGCCGTATTGTTTGCTGCTATATACTACTTCTACCAAGCCACAGGCGGTAAATTCCAAGCGTAAGTATATACCATTGACCATATCCAATAAAATAGAGGTTCACACTGACAATGTCACAGATCTGGGGCCTTCGGTAGCAGCGGCCTCAATAACTTTGTCACCCTGGATGGGAGCCAGGGTTTATCGAACCAGTTTACCGGCGACTTTGTGAGCTTGGTCCTACTTGCTAACACGCCACAGCTCATTCTTTCGATATCATACTTGCAGTTCAACTCTTTGATCACCAAGATATTCATGGCCAAGGAATGGGCCCAGATGAGTACAGAGTACCGTCCACTTCGAGTGACGGATCCTCAAGGGGACCAGGTCTCGACGTACCGACTTCAACTGCCCTATAGATGTGCATCATCGCGAGTGCTTTGCTTCATTGGCTGGCATCTAGTTCTTGTTACCTTTTTATGGCTGATGGAGGTAAGGTGTCCTCTGTTCCTTAATAGATGGACCATGGACTGACACTTTCAGGCTTCTATGGCTCGATATTGGGCAACCCGACGACAAGTGACAACACGATGGGCCTCTCGGGGTTTGGCTTCGTAGCTGTAGGATATTCCACTGTGGCGATGATGGTAGCGATTGTGGTCTTCGCAGTCGTCATCTGCGTCCCCTTGCTTCTTTCAATGCGAAGACTACCAGGCGACATGGTCATTGTTGGAAGCAATTCTCTCGCGATTTCCGCCGCATGCCATGCCTCCAAGGCTTCCAAAGTCGATTTTTCTGACCGTAGTTTAAAGACGGATACTTCCGGGCATGAGTCTGGCATAGAGCTGACAGTCCATCCTCATCATAGGGAAGAGGAAGGTGAAGATGGACGGGCATTGTCGGTCTATGCGAGAATCGCACAGAGCAGGATCAAGTGGGGAGTTGTGAGAATGGAAGACTCATTTTATAACGAGCTCAAAGATGAGGTTGATGTCAATGAGATTGGGCATCTTAGTTTCGGCGTTCGGGACGACAGGGTAGAGAAGCCTGAGTTTCAAAAATGGTATATTTAAAATATACCCTAAGAGTATTGTAATCAACATCGAGCTTCTTATCTGCAGATGTTGTTCGCGCCATTGACGACAGCTCGACAAAGAAGGGGACTGATGAGAGAACATATCGAATCGGTTAGTACTGTCAATCAAGTCGACGACAGGCCTTCTCACCCATACGACGATGGGATGCGACTGACAGGTTTATAGTTTGCTTTTAACAGAGCACGGTCAAAGACAACCGGAGCTCTACAAGTCATACTGAAGGTTGAGACGCGCATCTGCGGATTTCGAAGCCATGCTTTTTCCGATCGGCAGCCTTAGATTTCAGCTGTACTTGAGAAGCGGAAACCGCCAATCTCTGCGCTGTGCGTTCTTCGATCTGTCCATTTATTGAGATACAGCCACAACGGGACGAGTGTAATGGCAAAGGTCGGAGGTCTTCGTTGATAGCTTTCGGGTTCGGTTCATCTGCGATCAAAGTGTTAGCCAGACGGGAAAATAGTGCATGCGGTAGGATCTCGAGAGCGATCTCGTTGTTGTTTGTGTAAAACGTAAATAAACAGTCCCCAGTGATGGTTGGGACTCAACTTGTCGCAGTAGCAGTTGACTCGATCCGCTGGCCTCTAGTTCTCTATTTTTGCATGCATATGCGAATTAGGAATAGGACGATGGGCCCAACGAAGGAAGCGCATCCTACCGTCTCATTGGCATCGACCCTTGGCCCACAAATCAAGGAATGCCCTAGCAGCTGAACGTTAGCGAACGCGATGTTCCCAGGACGTAAGCTAGAGTGCAAGATTGTACTGAATCGTAACATGCTTTCCGCAGGAGTGTGAATAATATCCACATTGACTTCCAATTGTATGAATGGATTCATGCGGCCGTGTAATCATAGGACACTTCCTTTTCTAGACGGTGTTCGTGCCAGATCTTGCCTGTTCACGACCGCTGTTCGAGACGGTTCCGTTGTGCCCTGCTTGGAGGTTAGAATCTTGTTCGGCGACAGATGAGTGGTCCCGCAAGAGGGTCGATACACCTACCTGGGTGACTCGGAAGTCAAGATCTCCTCTGAAAGTAGACGAGTTGTAGGAGCAGGATACATTGTCAATTGTATTCGCCCTGGCCTTGAGGTCTCATCACCATGGATTCAACCTCCATCACTCTAGATCTCAGGTTCCCTGAATTGTAGGTGCGGGTGTAGATGGCGGCACGAGACGGTGCCAGCGAACTGAAATCCCTTGATGTTGCAAAGTTGCGTTAAACAACACTGAAGGCCAGTATTGGACAAATACAACAACCCTAGTTCGTATGTCAGGTCGGAAGGTCGCGCTGTACCAGTGCGTTATGGCGTATTAAGAAGGTGAGTCGCGATCTTTTGATTTTGAATGGCGGCCCATAGGTGATTCTTGCGACTGATTTATCGGCCGATCTAAAACAGATGAGACTGTCATCACCATAAGCCGCGAACCCCATACTGCTCCATAAGCTCTATCAAGCCTGAATTCAATGGCTTCTTAAACAGCAGGTGCGAGTGTAACGAGCGTGGATCAGGCTGCTGAAGGCATCATGGTGACGAGGTGAGCCGGGCTAATCGATTCGAAGGTCGACTTTCGAATAGCGGTCTTGTGCAATAATTTGTTCCGCGATCTGTAGAACTGTTAGCCATCATGGACCACTTCACTTGTCGTCAAACCAAGCACATCGATTCCCTACTCAACGGCTGAGGCTGCGGCAGCTGATACAAACTTGGAGTGAACAATCAAGGTGAGGATGAGTTGAATCGCGACCGGTATATTGTTTTAGTCTGTGACGGGACAGCGTGGATGTGGTTACAGGTGGAGAGGTATGACGGCACGCAATACATGGTCACCACTTATTCTCAAATGGCATTCACGTCTCAGGATGGTGGCAAAGGTTTTATGAACAATTCAGGTGTTCTCTGTGACCATTCTAAGTTCGTTTGGTCTGATGTGGTAAGGTCATACTCCATAAGCTACAACTACTCAACGACGGCTCTTGAAAGCGACAACTGCAATTACGACTGCGACCACAGCAAACAAGATGTTCTTCAGATTGCGAATCTGTTCCTCCAAAGCCTCGATCTTGGTGTCCCGATCCAACCCAGCACGATACAGACGTGCCGGTCGTTCGTATAGCCGCAGGATGTCGGGATCTACAACCCCCCCTCCTCCTCCTCCCAGGAGGGGAGGTGGACCGGCAGGTCCGTGGGTGGCAGGGTGTTACGGGGTACCCCTGTGTCTATGTGCTGTTAGTAACTCGCATCGCGACAATGGTGGAGTGTTGTGAACTTACTGGCCTGGTATTGAGAGCCAGCACTATTCGGTCCCTGAGAAGACATTTTGGAACTACTGGATCAAGGATTAGCATAGCTCAAGTGGCGCCCCTGGCGAAAATGCTGATATACATACATGTCGATGATAATTCCTTGTGATGGCGACGGTGATTGCAAACTTGTGAACTATGATAGTCATCGGTTTGTGGGAAGGAAAGAATCAAAAGGTAAAAGAAGTGAAGGAAGTTTACAAATACCATGGTGGTTATTGGCACCTGCTGGCAGGTTGCAGACGCTGGTACTGCAGAAAATGACCGGCACGCCTTTTTGCTATTGTTCGGAGCCGCAACAATAGAATCACAATAGCATTTGAGCGTGTAATAGTACAGATTCAGCTGAAGCTTGAGCTGAATCGCTTTTTGCACTTGATTCTGGGCATGTGATGACATTGTGGCCCCTTTTCATCTGATGATAATAATACCGTTCATCGCAACGGGACCACTATATCATCCTCTTGTCAAATCTAATCAAGATACTACCCATGGATATTCAGCTTCAATACAACCACTCGCGCAATTGTTATACCATCCAGTTTATTACCACATCTTTACTAGAGATTAGCATCTATGCACATCGACAGTTAACCTCCGAGAAGCCGTAGTTCGACAGCTAAACCCTTTAGCTCAATCTTGGTAGTGCAACTAAGCTAATCCCGATATCAATATTGTGCTGGGAGCTTGTGCTGGCTTGAAGGATTGCAAATCCTGCGCCTACTACGCGATCGGCTTTGATCTATCTCAAGGTCTCCGTTCCTACAAATTTCAAGCTTTGTACAAATTTAATAGATATCGACCGCTCAGTCTTGCTCGCTTCGGTGAGAAGTCGTCCATTTCTATGTCATCATCTTGCTCATGTATCGAGCCAATACGTGTACGGCACCGAGGCCGTTCTCTCACAGCCCGAGTCCGATCACAATAGTCGCACATTGATTACCTAGGACCTTGGGCAGCATCTGAGGTATTTGTTAAAAAAAGAAGACCAACACAACTCATAGAACATCGCACATGAGATAAACGTACGAATATCCGGGGCTGAAGAGATAGCCTAGATTAATTTTGCGAATTGCGCCCTCCTAGCACCCGGGGGGAGTTGTTCGCGGTCGTTTGGTATGCGATGTTTGGGTTATCCCTTTTGAACGCCCTGTTTATGGTGTATGCGAAATGTTTATACATACGTCCTGTGCGAACAGCGACGATCAAATTTTTGATCTAACTCAAAACTCAGTATTTGTCACTTTGGGTTGACACCAATACTCATCCCCTTGCAACTGTGTACAGTTTGCTCTTTTGTGACAAAATCTGCCTCGACACGTCCATTACCCTACAGAAGAACATCTACCCCCACCGAACCATCGTGACGCGGACATGGTGGTGCACAAGTCCAGTCTCAGCCAGCCCCTTGCAGATATGCAAATTGTCCCCACCAAAAGATGCGCCGCTTGAACCAAGAGTCCACATTTGCTTCTTTGGGCGTGTCGCTTCTCTCTTATTTGTCTGTTTTGTTTTTAACCTTTCGGTCCATGCCATACACGATCAAGTATGTGAGCCAGATTGGTACGGACAAGGATCAACACAAGTCCGTATCCGGATGATGTCAGATTGAGTTCCAGCTCGAGTGAGATTAGATCAATTGTAGTGGTGCCTAGAGTACGTGTTGTACTGATAGCTGACTTTCTAAACATCCGTCGGTATCGAGAAAAAGTCCGTAGGATCATTTTCACAGAATAGTGCAAAGTCCGATGTTGTACAACTACGTATCGGTCAGACTCAAAGCTTGCTTACCTGTCGTGGTAAGCCACCACGGTTGAGTTGACCACCACGGTGATATCAAATGCCTCGCATACTCAGAGTAGGCAAATATTAATGACAAATTGAGAGAAATTACAAGAACTTGGAAAAGCATTATATACCCCTCATCGTCCTCGATAATCTCAAACCCCATCGAATTCTGATCTAGAAAACAATTATTCTACAGACTTCAGTAGTAACATGCATCCACTCGCAATTTTTACTACGATATTGTTCACCTATGTGGCATTGGCAAACGCGGATATTTATACTCTTCGCGTTGCGCATCAAAAACGAGGCATACTCACATTGAGTTTCAATCCCTCTGCCCCTAGAGACCGAAATATCCAACTACTTACTACTACCAAAGCCGGCTATCAGCCTGGATGGTTGCACAACAGGGGAGAATATCTGTACTCGGTCTCGAGAACATACTTCCCCGACAACTCCTCTTCTAGTGGCGGCATATTCGCTTTCAAGAAACTGGCGGATGGTCGTCTTGAGCAATCTGACGCAGTAGCATCCCAGGGCGAAAGCGGAGTCTACCTTGACATCTCACCAGATGGCAAAACACTATCGTCAGCCAATATGTAAGTCGCAGATCTTTATGTTTACAATCCAATATGGTTTTCTTTAACATCTCATCACTTAGTGACGGCTCCACGGTCTCTGTCTTTCCACTGACTTCTCCTGGCCATCTTGGACATGTTGCTCACGTGTTTCACTACAACCTCACACAACCTGGCCCTGGATCTGGAGATTCGCAGGAGATTTCCAATCCACATGCAGTCGTCTTCAGTCCGTGCGGCAACATCATGGCTGTTCCCGATCGGGGCGCGGATCATGTCTACATATATCAAGTGTACGGCGCGAAACAAGTTGACCAAATTCGAACCATGACATTGCCACCAGGAACCGGCCCGCGCCATCTTCTCTTCTCCAAAGTCAACAACGAGAAAACTCTGATGTTCTTGGTCGGCGAATTGGACAATACCATCAATGTCTTCTCTTTTGAATATGACAGTGTTGGTCATCATAGCAAGCATCCTGACTTGAACGAAACTTTGCGTATAACACATCTGCAAAGGGCATCTACTCTCGATGCTTCAAGCAAGCGCACAAAGCCTACAAATATCGACTTGGCTTCTGAGCTCGCTCTCTCACATGATAAACGCTTTCTGTATGTGTCCAACCGCAATACAGAATCAGTTGACAAGGCGGACACAATTGCGCTATACTCTTTGGACACAGACGCCAGCAAACCACTCCATTTCTTGCGCCTCAACAGTACCCACGGCAAAACACCCAGGCATTTCTCGCTTTCGTCGGATTTTCACAATCAATTCGTGGCGGTCGCAAACCAAGTTACCAACGATCTGTTTATTTTCAGAAGAAACCTCAAGGCGGGTTTTCTAGAAGATGTTGCAGGAAACTATAGTTTCGGAAAACTGGATATGACAACAAAAGTTGGTCCCATGGCCGTTCTATGGGACTGAGGCAGGGGGTGATTGAACCATATAGTGCCCATCTAGTTTTAACTATGTACAACTTGCAACGACCCGTTGTCATTATGAGCTTTGAGTTCTGTCACAGTAATGACGTGCATATCCCTTTGCCGAAATATCAGGGCAAGAACGGTGACCACTCTTAACAGTTGGGGCGGCCTCGTACGTTCGGGAAGCACAATCGGGCACAATTACATTGCAACATGTGTGTAATTAGAGAATGGTACATTCTCATGCGCCCACTTCCAAATAAAGATCAATAAGCATAGGTGGTTTTACAATATAACCAGATTCTGCTATGGAGGGTTATATAGTACATGTAGCTATGAGGAAAGCAAATAAACAATTGGCAAAGGTATATCCTTCAACGATGCGCAAAACATAATCCACTGCTATTTTCCATCGCCTGTCCCAGGAGGGAGGAGAGCGGTAAATCAACGCAGCTCCGGAGCCCGCAAACCCGAGGACTGGCTCAAGTGCTCGCACATATGGGCACACGCGCCCACACCCTAGTATGTGTAACAGAGGAGGTCGCTCTTGGTGTCCATGACATCCGAGACAGGGATATCCTCGGCACCAACCAAGCCCATGAAGGGCATCATGTCGGTGATCTTAGCGCGAGGGTTGGGCATGTCCATGGTCGAGTTTCCACCGGCCGTAGCATTGCCGCCGTTGGGTGTCTCCAGACGCTCCCGGATACCGGAGTAGTCCTTGAGGCGGGCGTCGCGGTCCTTCTCTTGCCAGAGAGCCCACAGGCGGTCGACCTGAGCGTGGTGCATAAAGAAAACGGGGTCTGTTTCACATCGAACAAGTTAGTCATGAGCAAAGACTCTCTCCGAGGTGGTGAAGTATGAAAATGCAGGAAGAGAAAAGATGAACGTACCGTTGGGGGAGGACGAGGGGCCCATGTCTCCCATCTGGCCACCGACGGAGCTGTGGATGGAGCCGTGTGGAACATTCTCCAACTTGAACTCGAAGGCTTCGAAGTCGGGAAGCTCGTTCATCTCGGCGATGAGCTCGGGGTTGTAACCGGAAGCGCGCATGTCACCGGGGCGGTTGTCTCCGTCGAAGAAGTCGCGAGACAAGCAGTGCTCGTTGGCGAGAACCTTGCTGTAAGCGGGGCGGATGTCCTTGAAAGGTCCGTCAACCAGACACTTCCACTCACGGCCGTCGCTGGTCTTCTCGGTCTTGTCACCGCCGTTGCCGCCAACTCCGGTTTCAGCGTCCCAGAAGTCGGACTTGGCTGTGTCTTTAGAATCCTTAACCCAGTCCCAGTACCTTTCTCTCGTGTCAGCTAGACATTCATCCGAATTTGACGTGGAGGGGAGATCTTACACCATGGGGCCGGTGTAGCCACAAGCCTGGAGCTGCTTGTGGTAGAGATGGGTGAAATATCTGTGCCAGGGCAGGAACTGCGCAACGTAGTGAACTGTTCAGGCGCGCGGGCGGTCAGCTGAGAAGCTCTCTACCAAAAGCCTTGGGATGCGATACGTACTCTCCCTGTTGAGATGGGTGTGCACATAGGTGAAGTCATCGTACAAAGATGTCTTCAAGCCGATGCTTGAAGGCTTCTTGGTAAGACACATAACGGCATCGGTGTATTCTTTGCGAAGGGTCTTGTCCAGACTACGGAACTCGACACGCTTGATCGGGTTGGTGCATCCTTTAGATTCCTGACGAGGGATGGCAGTCGCGGCAACCAGGCCGGTGAGCAACGGAAGAAGAGAAGCGAAATGCATAGTAGCGATAGGATTGAGTTGATAATGTTGATAAAAGAACGTGGTGTACTGTAGATCGAGAACGACAGCCGGAAGAAGGAGCGTATAGGTTGGGAAATACAAGTGGGCGAAGGGTACGGTTATCAAAACTAAACTTACATACCGATGGCGAGAGTCAGTTCCTTAAATATTTCTGGATTAATGGTCTGTTGATTCCTTGAGTACTGTCTTGAGTTCCATGTGTACCCTCCACTGATCCGTCCAGCTGGGATGACAGCAATGCCGAATTGTGATACACTGGAGGTCCACTCTGCATTTTTGGAAGTTCGCTTAGAGCTTCTTCGATGACAGATAATATCTACTTGCCGTATAGTTAAATGAGCCCATGGGAATTATACGGCAAAGAAAAGAGCAAAGCTGGATGTAAGAACATCACAATAGAGATCGGCCAGGTACGCGAGACAAACCCCTGCAGCTCCTGGGACTAAAATAGGAAAGAGTGGATAGTGCTCGGCAATACCAAATAGTGACATTCATCTGTACGGTTGTTTTTCTCCGAACCAAGGGAAGAAAGTGGAGTTTTCGGCTCGTCAGGATAGGCGAACTTCCACGTGTAGCATAAACTACGCACGAACCCCTTGAAAAATGCCGTTTCAAGATCAAGGCGATACATCACCCACCTCATGCTAACCAATCCGATCCCCTCAGTACATACTATTCATCGGAGAAACTCACTTTCGTGTAGCTCCATAACCATGCAAAGTCCATGAGCCAGGGTGACATCGCAGCATGGATTGACCCACTGTCTTTGGGCCTCGGAAGCTCGATACGAATGCTCAATATGGAGTTTCCGGCCGCTTTCCATGGGACAGCCGTTAGAACAATGGAGAAAGCATAAGCACATGCCTTAGGACGAATGATGTTAGAGATTCGAAGTATGAGTGTGGGGAAGTGATGCATGCCCGAATTTCGTTCAGACGAGCGTACTTGACGGCAGACGGTTGATGCTCCATTGATCAAGAACACTTTTGTTCATGCTTGGATATCTCGATTGACTTGGGCAGCAATATGTGGATGTTATATTCCGGCCAGAAACAAATTCTTGGTCAGTATTCGAAAGGGTTCCAGGAAAGTCTCGATGGTCCCTGCGCAAGATCGGTTAATATGATGCTAAAGATAAGGAAAAAAACGAGTGAAATGACCCGCCTTTCCCATTATAGTAGCATCGTTGTTGCGTGTCTCTTTAACAATCAGAGAGCATGTCGAGAAGTCAGCGCCTCGATCCTCACTTGAGGAGGAAGTCTCAAGCCAACCGTAGTGGCGCAAGAACATCTACGACGGAGCAGAATGGAAGGCGATGAACGTGTGTAAAGTAACGGACAGGATACGTTGACTGTTGCTCTCGGTTGCCTACCGCCGCTGAGAAGATGGGACCAGGATCGTGCAGTGGGCGAGACAAAACGAGTGATGACAGGAGAAGGTGCTGAAAACTTGGAAGGGTTTGGAATGCATGGGTCTTGCTTGACACATTCTTTGTACAGGTGCACATTAGCGACCGTTCGGTACGGTTCTGAAGACGGCGGGGCAAAGCGAATGGAAGACAATGTCTCTCATGTTTCCGGACTTCCCCAATGATTGGCCAGTCAGTAGTATGTACTAAGTAATTTGACACTGAAGAAGAACCACTTGTGAAATGAAACATAAAAGATGTCGCTCGGTGGTGGGGAATATGGTCGCAGGGAGAAATCATTGGTTGGAGGGGCTTCTTATTTTGTGAATTCTCAGTTAATCGCTAACGAAATACCATCGCTACACCAACTGTTCGAAGAAATTGCGATATGTTGACATGAACAAGTACGTCAGGCCAGTTCCTTCATTCCATTCAATTTGCAAAGATCGAAAACGCTTACACATAGGTACAGAGAGTAATGTCGTGTTCTATTATTACTCTTCGTCTGTTTGTTACCCTATAGTCTATGTGCTTTGACTTAGCAAATCGGACGGCACGTGACTCAATTTCCGCCTCGATGTCAACTGCGAACAACGTCGTGTACAGCTCCACCACATAAATTATTCCAACAAGCTGTCCGGCACTCGTGTAACTGTTCCCTTGCCATCACAGGATATAGCCATGAACTGAAGGCTACACTACGACTTCTACACTACAACGTACCTGCGGCTCTCTCGAGCGTAGGGGACACTACAAGTCCGCCATGAGAGCCAAATAGAGATTCTCAATATTTATACCGCGGTTTCACCATGGAAGGGATGCAATCTCGAATGTACACCCTTGGGACTGGACGCGGCGACCGAGATGCTAGTTTCAAGCGACTGTCTACCTCACCTATCGAGACCAGTCAGTTTATCTGAAAACGGTTTACTTGTCGCTTTGACATCAATACTGATGGTGAACTAGGCTATTCTGTTACCTTTTCACTCGCCGAACCCGACTGGAAAATATGACCGCGTCTGCTTTTGATCTGGACAGCATCGATGAATCACAGAGAAGTCACGACATGAGATTCATCAAGGTATGCCCTTTTGTTATTCCTGGTCCATGAAGTGGATTAACCGGGCGACAGCGTGGGATGGTTCTATACCTGGAGGGAAATTGGAGATCGACACTGCACCATCCAACCAAAATAACAGAAATCCCGAGTCGTGCGCCTCCTACGCCAGTTTCGAGGGAAGGGTATTCTGGGTCATGAATTGGTCTCCTACTCGCGGAAACTGTCACGCTTCGGGTCCGCGACACAGTGTGCCCAACAAGCTCATCGGATGAGCTGGCTCGCGCTCGATCGATTCGACCACGGGAGCTCACTACAGAACATAACCTCTCCGATGGGACAGTAAATATGAGTCTGTCCTTCCCCTTCTTACGACTACATGCTGATGCTAACTAGAGGTAGGCTGAGCCATACTATCGATTTTGCGAAGCCTTTGACTCGGCTTTCAGTACGAGAAGACATAACCGAAGTTTCTGACCCTATCGACCAGATCAACGAGCGCCTTCTCGATGGAAGTGTAGAACGTGTTCACCAACACAACTCTGATATACTCCTCGACCACGCCCAAACGTACTCGGTGACCATTCTTAAGAGTGTCGACACAGCAGGAGCCTGAACATGGTAGCCCCCGGCCTTAGAGCCCAGCATTTCTACCAAGAGGCCTTGAGTAATCCACGAACGACATTAATGGTACGATTCAAAAAACTCTGTGCCCCAAGTGCTTAGATCTCTCGTTAATCGAAAAGCCTTTGGATCATTTTCGTAACCAGCCAACCCCCGATGGAATTCATGCTGCGCCCAGTCAGTTTCCTGTCAAATCGAGTTTGTTTGTCACATCCGATAGTTTGCAGAACTGTCCAGAGTTTGATCACAAATGCAACTTCGAGGAGTCAAGCTCTCAGCAGCCTGCAGCAAGCCGACTACCGGTGTCAGATACCGTAGCTGGGAGACGTGTCTGATCGACGTTGGAGGCTAGTACCTACCTAGGTCTAGTCAAGCGTCACATCGAACTTTGGGAGACCAAGCAAGCGCCAAGTCCAGGATAGTGGCCCCTTGCCCTCTAAGGATACAAGAAAACAAAACCTGCCTCTCCCGAAATAAGAATATCGATGGTACTCCCATTCAGTTGTATACGAGTCACCTGGTGAAGCCGCGGTTCATAGTGAACAGATATTCTTCGTCATGTCTCAGGCCTGTTGGAGCTGTGAACTCTCTCAACTTCTGTGATCGTAACAAGATCACGGGAAAACTTGTCTATGGATCGGCTTCAACACTACCCGGAGTGCCAATGAGTGACTTGTGTGTCGGCGACCAGCGATGGCGACTCCACCATTGCTTGGTCTAAGCTGAAAGAGTGCCTGTGGGCAATTAAGAAGATTACTGTCGATGACCGTCGGCTTTGCCGCATAGCACATTGTTAGAACAACGAGCTTCACTTGGACTAAGAGCGTGCGGTGTAGCATCGCAGCCTCCTTACGGACCTTTTGATACGATCACCGATACAACTCTTTCGTCCAACCATCTCTTGATACGGAGTCACATTGCGGCTGATTTCGCACCCGCACAGTGTCTTTCTCGTGCACAAAGCTCCTCTAAACGGCCCCGTTTCACCACAACGCCTTTTCACTTGGGCACATCCGATCTGTCCACTTGGTAGTAACCTACGATCCCTGAGGGATGCCCCCATCGTCTCACACCAGTATGGCACGTCATGTGGTACAGCATTGCGTGATGGGCGAATTTCGCGTCTCCTCTCAACTCGCCTTTGACAGCTCCGTCAGCACTTTGACAGCGGCAACGCCCAGACTCAAACTCCATCTGAACATTGTTCGAAGGTATCGGAAGTCATGGTCACGGGCCTGCGAATGTTTTAATTGTTGAGCCGAAAAGAACTCTATTAGTGGACGTCCCGTGGCGCACCCTTCTACTTGTCGTCAATGCCGTTAAGAGGCTCTGCATCAGACCCGTGTCTGTCGGAGACTTTGCTCAATATCAAAATTTCCGACAGACTTCGGCAATGGTGGATATCCAATAATTGGTCCAACCACCATCGATACCAACAGCCACCTCCGAGTATGAGAGACGTTCCAACCGATACTTGGCCTCGGAGGTCATTTAATCCCTCTTCGGTGGCGTCCACTTGCCAAGGCTGTGGCTGAAACAAGCTTGCTACGAACAATAACTCCGGTGAAGACGCACCAAGAAGAGGTGGGGGAGAAAGGAACAGTCCTTCCCGTCCTGTCACGACCAGTGGACAGAGTTTCTTGTTTTGTTGGAGGCTGAGAATAGAAACTGACGCTATCTACAGATTGGGTCTGGTAGCTGTTGTTTCGTTTCGAAGCTGCGCGGTGCGGCTGATTGATGGTTAAGATCCGTTGGGGCTGAATTGTTTCGTGTGGTAACTCTCCTTGTTTAATTGAAGTCAGCCGCTGACCACGGATGCTGATCAACAATTCGTGCAGAGAAGCTATTGGTATTCCGGTGATATAAGGCCCTCTGTGGAATCAAGTCACTAATCGCATGTCAAGGGGCAGTCTCATGCTAACAACTCTTCTAGTGTATCCTCTCCAGAACCCATAATGACGAACCTTGCCCACAAGCTCAAGCAACCCAGTCGCTTTATCGTATGTTCTTCTGAACTTTCTTTTTTTTTGCAACTCGATTCACGCGGCGTTTTCTTCATAATTTCTCAGCCAAAGATCGGTGCTTGTACCTAAGCATCTTTACTTCCATGACCAGCAATTCATCTCCTGTCGCCCTTCTACCATCGTCATGTCAGCGGACTTGATAAGTACAGTATTATGCACTTACCTATCATACGACCTTGTTCGCCCCGAGCTCCTTACCTGTTAGTTAGGTAATCCAGAATCTAAAGACTCTTCCCGTCGAGCCGCGATACGCGCCACAATCGATCGTATCCTTGGTCAGGCTTCTACTGTACGAAGGATATCTGCACAAAAATAAATGAGGGGATGATCATCAATGGGACAGCCCCTTTGCAATCAACTTCGCCAGTGTAGGAGGTAAAGTCATATGTTGACTTTGCCTCAACACTCCCGGCAGTTCATATGCGTCGATCATAGAGTTGAGCTATCTGAAGGCGTAATGACGATGTCAGCAAGAGCTTTGAGAACCAAGAACCAGCGGCAAGCACCCCAGAGTCGACATGGACCTTTGAACAGGGACCGAGGAGGGTCAAATAATTGGCCACATTCTCCTTTGCCCCGCGGCTCAGGATCCGGCTTTTCGGATTTCTTAGCACACGAGTACAGCAAAGGGCAACTTGACACCAGATAGCTGACAGAGGGCTACCTTCCAAAACCCGGGAGTGACATTGTGAGCTCCTGCAGTTTATGGCAATATTGGCTTGAAAAGACTCCATTAGGCATCTCCTCTCCTTCCTCACTAGGCACCTGCCTCTCGCTAACATTTGTGACACCCGAGACATTTCCATGTCAACTCAGGGACAGCTCTTCTCGTCAACATCAACACCAACATTCCACACCAGAATTTGCTCATACTACTTGCATCACTTCGAAGAGCTCACCAGACTTTGCATCCGTAAAATTGCACGCTCGACTCTTTGTTTCTATCATACAAAATAACGCAAGCCCACTAAACACCATATCATGAGTAATGACGGCTTTACACAGGCACGTTCAGAATTTGACGCATTCCTCGAAGGGAACATGTCTTCAGATGATATCGCTGGTGGCGATACGGCTATGGTGTCCCAAGGAGAAGGCGTACAAGGGCCTGATAGTGCCGCACCTACGGCAGATGTCAACCCGTCATTCAATCAGACCCCTGATCTGCCTGGTGATCCTGGAGTTCCGTTCCCCGTTCTCCCACAAGAGCTTTGCTTGCCGCCGAGCGCTTTCGATTCGGTACCGCCCCAACAGGATACCAAGTCTCAGGGCAGTTCGAGCCGTTCTTCCGCTACCCTCAGCATACCGCAGATCCATGTGCAAGACTTGACAGGTCCCGAGCCTGGATTGTCTCTACCAGTAAACTCTGGTGTACCTTCAAGTTCATCTACCCACGACCTACTGTTACCTCCACCTGATCCCATAACGCCCCCGACCACCACAGCCAGCAGAGTCGATGAGATACTCAGGCTCCAAAAGGATCTCGCGGAAGGGGAAGCAAGGTTCCGGTTTTTGAGTACATATAGGCGGTTCTGTCAACTGTGGATTGACCACCATCAGGATAACCTGTCCCGGTTAAGGGGAATCCATCCTGGGGGTACCACATATTGGGACGAGGTCCGTACAGCAACGCCTTCCAGGCGCTTGGAGCTTGCCAAGGTGTTTTCCGTTCCCCAAGCGTAGGACGCAAATCCCATGAAGGTGCTAAGACTGGAACAAGATTTGAGATGGTTAGAGACACGGGTACTACAAGCACAGCAGATGTTGATATCTGTTACGCAACGTCTTGAGAGACTCAGGCCGCTCTTGGCCGAGAGACATCAGGAACTTTTGGATAGAAATAAGGAGGTGAGCCGCGACTAATGACATTAGATGGTGGTACTGTGCAGTATGGGCCAAGGCTATCAGTGGCTGTTTTTTTTTTTTGGAGAATTATTAGGATGTCTATGCTCTAGAATGTGGCATAAGCCTCAAAAGCGATCGAAATCATATATCTTGTTCGCGGACTATTCGGTCCTTGAAATTCTCAAATCCTTGCATCTTGTGCAGTCACTTGAATGACTACGGCCAAATCGAGTTACAACGATACAGTCTGAACTCTGCTCGCAGTCATCCTAACGCGATACCGTGAAGACTCGTTACGCAACATGTTGATCGCCAGAGCCTCGTTTAGTCTTGATAGTGATCCTCAGGAAAGGTTATAAGTTAACCGCTAATAATCATTCTTATTGAACCTTTACCTTTCTGTAATCCCACTCGGCACCCTCAACAAACGCGTTCATCGGTGACCGAGAGCAAACAAGCTGACAGTTGTTTCCTCCTAGAAACTGGAATATATCGCCCTGCACTACTCACCTCACGCGTTGACCGTTCTCACGCTCAATTGATTGTCCAAGGACTTGTTCTCACAAGTGTTCGTTGCGAAGCATTCTTGAACCTATCAGACTCATGATGATTCCCACAATTCGTCATGGGTTGCTAAACGAGTGTGGTGAAAGTGGCGATATAACCTTTCACCTCGAATTCTTTGCACTAGCCCTGCGGCAGGGAGAGGCTTGGGGAGGGTTTGATCCCTCGCTCTTGGCTAGAGATGCATTCGTGGAGAATAGATTGACCACGTTCACAGAGGCAGGGAGAGTGGGACTCTATCTATCGTTGCTCTGTCACTCCTGCCCATCAGCGCTTGAACCTGAAAATCCCTAAGCCCGGACTTTTCAGGCAACCATTTCTAGGCAGCAAGACATAAGTGCATGGTTGTCTCATCGCGACTCCATATTCATTCTTGCCTTCAAAACAAATCATTATCAAGGCAGGATTCACGACAACGGCGTTCAATATCACGCTCCGAAGAGTTGGTGAAGTCCTTCGCAAGGATGACCAACGCGATCACCCTCTCGTGCTCGGCAAGCAACGCCCTCTTGTTTGAACCTTATACCAATATCTCTCTGGGGACAGATCAAGGTTACACTTTCGTGTGCCGGGGCTGGCCATCAGCGCCCGAAGGCGCCGGAGAGAGGGCGGAAAGCAGCGCACAGAATCCTATTTTGAAAGATTGCACGAGCGTAAGACCCTGCCAGTAATGACGACAAAGGTCCTCAAGAATTTGATTCTCAATCTTCAAAGGCCGCAAGTAAGATATGACCCTTTCCTCTGTTACCTCCTTCGCTGAGGTTCAAAGGTCACCATTATCAGCGCTGACACTGGTACCGGGAAAACTACCTAGCTTACAAGGTTGCCGACCGGACGGTATCAGACATGATGACGAGACGCAGGTCTCGTCGTTGCTAGAGTCAACTCCAATAGCGCCAACAGGACGTCGGCCTCGACACTCCTCTCATGTGCCTCATCGATAATGACACGCCAGAGCAGCAACGCTGACGACATCATAGAGGCAGCCAAGCCTCTTGGCGACAATCCGCTCGAAAGAGAGTGATTTGCACTCAGCCGGGACGACTAGCTGCTCGTGCTGTTGCCGCCCGAGTGGCGGACGAGATGGACGTTGTGCTTGGCCGAGAAGTTGGTGTACAGCACCGTGCCAGGCGGTTCGGCAGATAATCCGCACAACTATACTAAAGCATAAGGGATGACAAAGGAGCTTAGTCATACTGATAGGTATACAGGAAAACTAGTTTTACCATAAGTCACGTCTGCCCATGACCGGCTCGGGACTGTTGAGAATGCCATGGTTGGCAGCGGAGATGAATAAGGCAAATCGCTAGTAGAAGGTCGTCGGCCGATTCCAAGGGTGGAAGCTACCAACCCATCATGACAATACGTGTCAAAGATTTCCGGTCTAGCTATATTCTTTGTTCTTATTGTCGCTGTTGTTATATTTAACGCCGGTGCGGTCCTATAGTGAGGACATAGGGGGGACTGTAATGGGAGCGAGAACAGGCTTTATAGGCGTTATATTTTTAGGAGTCCGAAGGGCATTATAATATCAAATGATAGATGTGTACCTTTATCTATTGAATGAACTTATTTAAGTTCCCGTGAACTACCATGTAAACGAGTTGTCTTTGTGGAAAGCGATGTTGTGAACCATAACCCTCACCAGAACCTCAGCGATAGTGACCTCACACTCATCGTTTTGTCCTCCTCCATTGAGAGGTCGCTTGAAGATGCATCTGACCGTATCACGTAGCTGGTCGGGAATGTCAAGGACTTCTCCTGTCATCCTGGATTCGAGAAAGGCTTCCACGCATCACTGCTCGAGGACTACCGCTTGTCCTATAGTCTTAACGCGACTATACGCATGCACGGTAATGACATGGGTGACGACATGATCAGATGCTGGGCAGGGGAATCGAACTTTGCTGCATAGGTAGCTGCCCTTGTATTCATTAGACGTAGGAACATCGAGGTCTGAGTGCTTGCGACTGTGGCAAGGGTGAATATGTTCACGCAGCAGCCAAGCTTCTGCCCTTTCGATATGACGTTTCACCACATCGGGTGGACTGGAAGCCGGGCGCCACCGTGACTTTAACCGACAAGTGCGCCATGGTCATCGATATAACCCCTTTGACATGATTGGTATATTCCCCCTACAAACCTACATCACTTTGGGCTCGTAGAAACACGTTAAAAGGCTTCCGTGTTCGGCGGATCAACAAAGTCAAACTTCAAGATATCAAGCTTCATGGCCATCAGTCGCAAAAGGTCCGTGGAGGTCGGAATAGACATTATTCCTGGTTGTACATTTGGAGTCAAGTCCTCCCGGAAGGTCTTTTCGGCATAAAATCGTAATAGTACCCCTGGTTTTATTCGACCGGCTCTACCAGCTCGCTGTGTGGCAGAGGCTTGAGTAATGTAAGAGGCCGTGGGAGCTTCGATGCCCACTCCAGGGGTTGTATCCGGACCTCTTCTCAGGGCCTGTATCTACATAACTGTTAGCAGTTACGTCGATGCTGGGAATACTATTGGAGGTTGCCACATACCAATGACATGGACAAGGCCATCGAGAGTCAAATTAGTTCCAGCAGCATTGGTTACAACACATTCGCGGATCGTAGCCGTTGAAGAGGCCGTAGCTCTCTACTGTTCAGTACGATCAAGGGCAGCATACAGAGGCAACGCCACCAGCTTACCGGCGAGGCCAGTGTTGAGCCGATGACAAACAGCTTCACTTCTTTATAGTATGAACAGAAAGAAGAAATTTCGTCGCTAGGCGAGTGGTAATGCGCTTCGCACAGTGTAAAGAAAGCTCCTCTGGGCAACTGTGCAGCCCTAATGGTATTAGGTCGTTATTGTGTAAAGACTGTGTTTATTTTATAAATGTTAACCTACTCTTGAAGCCTTATTATTCAATTAGTAACAAAAGCTCATACCAATGCCTGGTTGGCCTTTGGAGGTGGTGGATCTCCACAGGATGAGCCTGGCCGGTGACCTTGAAAGACTCAGCCTGACCGAAATAGTCAATAAACTTTGCTGCACTCATGGTAGCAGACAGGAAGGTGACTTTGAGGTTGTCCCCTCGATTGGAGAGCCTTCCTGAGATGACCTATGAGAATATCAGTCGCCATTGTTCGCTCATGAACCTCGCCGATGATGATACAAGACGAAAAAGCATGATTAGCATCTTTCAATAAGAAGGGCCGGAAGAAGGGTATTAACAAAGGCCGAGAAAATTGGATCTTAATGTGTGTCTTGCAGAAGCAGCCCATTGGTGGTGTACTTGAAGATGGTTTTGTCGCTCGATTTGTCATCGAAGCGCACGCCTTACCCAGGGTGACATCCATCTCGGCGGTGGCTCAGATTGCTACGCCAATTGCTGGTAAATGATGAGGAAGCTTGTAGGTCACCACTTTCTTCCTCTTTGTCTCGTTAAAAATGAAAAACTGACCTGGGTCGTCTTGTTAGAGCCGATGTAGGCGGTGAGGATGACCACCTGAAGATTGATTTTCAGCTTCCGAGGTAAATTTGTGACGGACATGTGTTTCTATGGTAGACATCCAGGAAGGCCTGAAGAATAGCGGACACAGGCAATCGTCTGCGCTTGGCCAGGAGTTTGAAGTAACTTGTGGAGTGGCTAATTCCAGGCTTGAGAGGATATTTTTGTGTATCTTTGAGAATTGTAGCTTGCTTAGTGGTGGTCTGTTTGCGAATAAAAGTGTTCATTTTGACTGAAGCTTGTTGTTATCGTTGTTGCTGAAGTTACTGAAGTGCTTGATTGTCCTTGGGGATGTTTAACGATGCTCGTGGTTTGATGTTGATTTTGGTGAATAAATATGTGGGTCTGCCCCTACCTGCTACATCTAATTTGTTGTCAAGATCTGAAGATGTATGTGTTCCCACTATACTTGGTCTGTTAACCTGGACGTCCGTTGATGTTGAATCCAGCCGTCCTACTATCCTTTCCAGTGGAGGCTGGGGCTGGGATAAGATACGAACAGGAGCCTTACTTGACTTATGGGAAATACTGTTCAATGCGGACATGGAGGACAGAAGCAGGTAGTCTTGGCTACAATTCGACGGCTCGGAAGTGGATCTCAAGAGGCAAATTTGGAGTGGGGATCTTACCCTGCCCTGCTCCTTCGGCGATTGCTCTCGAGTCGAGACTGAGGGCTCCTAGACTAAAGTATCCAGGAACGATGATTAGCCTCTATGAGTCCAAATGTGGCATGGGAATATATGTTCGAATCCACAAAGATGAGAGAAGATATGATGTATGGGCACCGCTCCCGTGCTGACATTTTCAAATTCTCAACCTTTCCCATCGTGCCATCATTAATTCTTATCAGAGAATCATTATGCTTCGAAATGATCGCCTTTCGTCCCAGTTAGATACTCCAGGCCTTGATAAGAGTCTCTCCATTCTGGACACACTCACGTCAGCATTCGTTGACAGCCTGACTGAGATACTCACTAGCCACTATATACCATTTTTGCCGGCTCTGCATCAGAGGTGCTGGAGCTACTCAACAAGTATTACAGTCGGCAATACTGACAAATCGGGCAGTTTCCCAGATTCAAAACTTACGGGTCAGAACTTTAAAGCGATAAAGCTTTATGAAAAGCTTGTCTCAGGTTTCATCTATCACGATACAGGTAAAGGAATGGTTCTGAGTTCCACTGTGCTTCTGTTCCCTAGCGAGTGTGGTTGGACTCTCCCTTCCACCATGATCGTCTTTGAAACTTCTTTATTCTGATCCGTGGAGCGAGCGAAGACGGATTTCGCCATATCAAAAGCTCAGAAACCTCACTAGACGTTGAATTCGCATTTATAATGTCTTCTAGCGGGATAGTAGGAACTTTGGCGCCGAATTTCCTCGTTGATCTAACGTAACGATGTGTTCTGTTATGATAGTTAAGCTACCCAAAGTATTCCACACCATTTGAATCTTATCTGTGCCGCCTTATCGTAAGGCTTTGGTAAAGCGCCGTCTCGGAGAAAGGCCTCCATCATCATTACCATATCGGTCCTCCCCTTCTGTTTAGCTTCGTCAAATGGCAGCTCATCTCGACTGGGTAGTTTTCGTTTGCTGGTTTTCATCGAATTCAGGAGTAGTCGAAGAGCTTCACCTGATCGGATCTCGTCATCAACCCCCTTCGCTGCTTGAAGAATGATATCTCTCAGCATCACTGAATGAATCGAAGCCTTGTCTAATCTCAACAAACTGTCTATATATTGGCATTTGCCTAGTGTTGCCAGCTCTGTGAGTAACTGATGCACATCAAGCTCCCTTGTACCAATTGTGTGGTTGTTCGAAAAACAGGCGTCGAAAATATGTGGATGAAGAGTTTCCATACCGAGTAGCAGCAGTCCAGAGCCTTCAATGCAGGCGCCAGCGTCCAAAAGTAGACATGCAGAGTTATAGACCCCTTTCTCAACGGCCAGAAATAATGCTGTGCGGTTCCACTTGTCCCTGGCTTCGATTTCAACATTCGGCACTCTCTTAAGTATTAACTCAGTAATAGCTCGACTTCGACTGCTGCAGTTCCTGCTGGCAACGTAGTGCAGAATCGTAGAGCGGTTGTTGTCAAGATGATGCGGTTCTGCACCGGCTTCTAAGAGCCGATTAATCAACTCCTCAACGATGTCCTGGTGGTTAGGCGTCTCAATTGCTATGTGTAGTGGTGTTTTGCCCTTGTCACATTTACAGTTCATGTCAATTATTGTAAAGCCGTCCATCAAAGCCTTCACCATTTCCAAGTTACCTTTGCTCTTGAGGGCATGGCACAGAAGAACTTGGCCGTCGAAGGTAAAGGATGCATCCAGTAGGCGATTGATGATATGGATCCTCAATCCTATATCTCCTCGCCAGGCGGTAACACTGGCAATCGCAGCTTTTGTTGCGCCGAAGTGATCTTTCGTCCGGATAATCTGTGAAATTCCTATCTCCACTAGTCGTTTAAAGTTGTTGTCGAGCGCATAGTAGAGCCAATTTTCGCCCCCCCAAATCGCCTTGTGCAATAACTGAGGGTATTGGTTCATTGCTTTTTGAACATGGCTCAAGCTTTTAGTCTCCATATTTCGGCTTGCGGGAAAGCTCGTTGACTTCAACAATTGACCGGGTCCCCAAAGATTGCGGAACAAAGCATGAAACGAGTCGGTCAGGGAGCCGAAGATACAGGCGATCCTCTGTATCGATTGGTTCACGCCTGTCGTGATCGTTTGCAAAAGATAATCCGGCCCGAGAAGAATGTCGCGTAGCTCACGGAAATACTGTTCCAGTTCTGTGACATGCATCGATAATTTCGAGCCCAGATTTAGAGTTGAAATGGCGTTTTTATCGTTGAAAATCGAACAACCCACTAGAAGATCAAGGCTCGTCGAGAATTCGAACAAAAGGTCCAACTCCTCCTCCCAGTCCACCCGACGAAAGATCATACCTGTGTTTAAACCGTCTTCGGAGCAAGGTGCATCATCATACAGATCAGGTTGAAGGATCTGGTTGACCGGTGATCTAGTGATTGCTGCTGCACCTGGCGAACAAATCCACTCACCACCCTTCATTAACAACTTCAAGTGAGAGTCCCTTCCGGGGCACAATGGCATTAAGTGTTTTGCTCCTGCTCGTGCAAAAAGATAAAGAAGAGTGGTATAATACCTCTGGGTAGATGTCTCATTATGAGAGAAGTTTGGGTACCAAGATTTTAGGGGGAAATTTGATATGAATGCTTCCTGGCTTACCTCACACCGTTGTGCATTGTCAGCATGGAAGATTACTGATTTAAAGGCGTATACAAAGAGTGGGGGATCCAACAATGATGTGAGTGATTCAGAGGATGATTCAGAGGATGATTCAGAGGCTGATTCAGAGGCTGATTCAGAGGCTGATTCAGAGGCTGATTCAATCCGTGATGAACAGGCTGATTCAGAGGCTGATTCAATCCGTGATGAACAGGCCGTTGCCAAAGCATGGTGACTTTGACCTTCGAAGTTGTCACCCAGTCCTAATTCAACAAACTTGCCATCGGCAAGCAAGAAGTCTTTGACAGATTCATGAATGAATTGCACTCTTGGGTCTTCGGTCCCAGTGATCTCTACCAAGCCCCTTGATGCGCTTAGAATGACCTTTCTGAGATCCTCCTGATTATGAGACATTTTATCAGCCTCTTCAATATTTCCCTCGCTGATCCAAATGGCAGCACAAAAGTCAACAGGCTCAAGCGGGTATTGTGCATAAAGTATCCACTGCAGTGTAAGATATAATCTTCCAGATATACCGCCATCCTTTGTGATGATGTTCTGAAACAATGCATGTAGATCAGGGGGTATTTCAGCTAGCTTCTGTTTCAGGAGAGTCAGAGAGTGGCCTCGGCCAGCATCTGTCGCTTCCTCCAGTATGCGAACGACTAGGACCACCCACATGAAAATACCGGAAGATTTACGTAGAATCTCTTCCTTAAGGGTGTACAGATCGGATTGCTGAAGATTAAACATCCCCAGACGAGGATCAATATAGGCTCGGATGTCATTATCATGACCGGACTCTTGATCGAGGAAGAACCTGTAACAATTTGGAACACCTATTTCGGGATATGGGCGACTTGCGAAGCAAAAGCGCACGTTGCCCAGTTTTCTCGTTGTAGAGCAAGACTGGAACAAATTTAACATGTCTCGTACCTGGCTCTCAGGGCACTCGTCAAGGGCGTCGATAAAGCAGTATAGCCCGCTTCTCGACTCACGACCAGTGAGAGCGCATTTCAAAATTTCCTTCAGAGCCGATTCCTTCCCCCAGCCTGCTTTAGCGGTTGAATGAAGGAATACTTCGCCCAGCTTGTCGAGGCTGCTGCAAAGATCTGGCTCTGACTTGAAGAGTTGATACAAGAGTGCACGATAAAGTCCCATCGTCGACTTTTCTTCCTGACTACCACGACCGTTGAAGAAGAATGACAAAACCGTATCCCTGCCAGAATTCTGTCTTTTTTCATTGACGAGAAATTTCATCGCAGTCGACTTTCCAGTGCCAGCTTTGCCCTTAATCCAAAAGAAAGGTGGAGCATCACAAAGAGTGTCTGTTCTTTGCCAGGACTTGTAGTCAGAAATATCGAGAATCCAACGACAGGTATCCTCGCTTGCGCTCTCGATCGATATTTCTCGACTATCCATCTGCTCGAACGAGAGCCTCGAGATAGCTTTGTTTCGGATATCAACCAGTTCAATCGCGGGACTAAAAGTCTTATTAGATCCAATAGTAAAAGACAAGAAAAGATATCATACCTCAGATTGTGAACAAACGAGTCCCAGAGTCCGGGTGAAGTTGTTTCTCCTGGTCGCAACGAGAGGTTTTCGAGAGCCCTCCGAAACATACTTGCTGGGACATCCTTGACACTTGTATTTCGTAACTCAGGGACATCAGGGACCATCATCTCTGGATACTTGTGGATAGATTCCGGTTGCGCTCCCTGATCGAATGAGGCCTGTTGCCTCATAAATTCGATATCTCTCCTGTCTAGTTTGTCATGCATATAGTATAGGCATAGAGAATAACAAAGGCCAAGGCCTCTTGTCAAATCATTCACAATCTCGTCTCGACGTGACAGCTCTCCAGCCTGATTCTTATAATGTAACGGGTGAGCAATCTTGTTATATAGGCTTGCTGCAAGGGTTGTGACCTGGATCTCGAACAGGATATTATTATAATAATGCAGAGTCATGGGTAGGGAACTGGGCGGTGACATGATGATTGATGCATTCGTATGCTCCAAACCAGTGCTGCCATAGCTTTCCAACACTGCGCTCCGCTTTAAACTCATTGGGTGGCCCTTTCGGATGAAATGTCTCAGTCGCACTGATGAGACGGGAAGTAGCTTCCAACTCATGTGGTAGGTCAACTACAATGCGAATTCCTGCAAGATCATGGATCTCGCTCAGTAATTCTTCGAAGTTGCTGCATGCCGGTTGGTTGTTTTTGAGGCGGTGCTGTCCTCGGCGGTTCAGAGACTTTTCAATGGAATGGCGAGTCTTCACTCGACCTTCAACCATGGCGGCAATCCCCTCGTCGCGGACGATCGTCTGGCATCTCTTCACCAATTCCGCGACCATCTCTTCGTAATCATTTTCGATTTTCGGCCATATTTCTTCCAGGAAGGTATGCTGAGACTCTTGTCCCCACGGAGTCGCATCAATCAATGCAAGCGTCCTTGCATAGAGCGAATAGGTCGTAATCGGCATGGCTGCCAGACTCGCCCTAGGGCACACTCAGAATGGAAGATATTCCAGTTCGTGGGGTGATCTGCACCTCTAATCGGGCTTAAGGAATATGTTTTGGAATTGTAGTTTAATTGTAGCGAACAAGAGGAGTAAGTTGGCAGAGCATGATGTGATAGATATGGAAACCTAGGCATCAAGGGGGATTGAGCAAACAATAGATTGAGTAGCAAGTAAGGTCAATTTCGCTGTCAATCAGGTGCATATGTTGGGGCTGTGCTATGTACCGGTTGGTCGACCATTGGGCTCCCTTTACCCAATGGCCAATACCATGGTCAAGACCCTGGCCCGCCTGACCAGCAGGCAGAAGTGCAGCTCGATGATCGCAGCCTCAGCGTTTAAAATCATCTTTTGACTGGATGTAAAATGAGGCTAATAACCCCTCCCTTTTTTTTTTAGCCGCATGGTGAAGACCCAATCTTGCTTAGTTCGCTGTAGAGCTGAAAGAGGGATCTCTGACCGTAGTTATGCAGGCGAATGTTGCCTAACAAATATTTACGCGTCTGACAACGAAGTGGCTTGTCTCACTTTTTATCGAAGCGGAATAACAATTACGGCTGGCTGTGTTGTCACCTAATCTTGATTTTGAGATTACGGGGAAGAGTGATGCTTTTTTACTACCCTTGAAGCTGACCTCTTGAGACATCATTGACAGCAGCATTCGGCAACATTCTTGTTACCTTCACTTGTCACCATGAATTTAAGCGCCACTCACTTCTCATACATAGACTACGTAAAACTCCGGGCTCAGTCACATCCATGCATCAACGGTCTCGACGAATATCTACAACGAAGAGTAACTCGCGCAACCAATGTCGTTTACATCGATTATCCTGAAATGGAACCACCATCTTCCGAGTTTCAGCCAATCAAGGTAAGAGAAGACCAACTCGTCAAGTTGTTCGACAATATGCCTGCTGCAACTACGCGACTTGTTTTAATAGAGGATATCAGTCCACAACTGATAACTCTGATTGGGAATACCCTGGATATCGATCCCATCTTTTTTGCCGATTACATCAATACCAGCTTCGAGAATATTGAGACAGCGCCACCTCCACCTTCACTTGGTATTTTACCCTCGCTGTTGGCCCAGCGCGGCTATCTTCACCTCCATTACCAGCAGGTGCTGGATATGGGTACCGCTGAAACGTTTGAGAATACTCCATACGCTTTCAAAACAGATTCCAATGTGACACGCAATATTCGACGCCTCGCTCCTCTCTCAGGAAAGCAGCTGGCCCTTGCTCGTGCAAGTTGTTCCATGCTTCTTAGGCAGCTTGACACTTCTTCCGTTTGTTAGTACCTCTCCATGATATTTGATTCGTTAGTTAACACGCCCAGGTCTTGTATTAGTTGACCGCCCTGTGAGCTCTGCAGTCGAAAATCTTGAAACACAGAAGCAGAAAAGCTATGCTGCCAAACGGCTACATGGTGGGTTCGAGGATGTCGCGACGTCTCATCAGTCATCCAAGTTCACGCATCATCGATATCAATGGAGCAGAGATTCTATGCTTAGTAGTTTGGTTCATTACCTCCGGCATCAAGCAATACCACGTCACAGCGATAAGCCCATTGGTATTATAGACTTGACCTACTACTCTATCCGTATAGTCCTTTCTGAATGGAACCTTTACATGCATCTCATTAGTCGCTATTCTAAGCACTACGAATACTCATTGAATGATATCACAAGCCGTCTTCATGGTGATGATATTGTCGATTTGCAGCGGTGGAGGCGCCGGATACGACAGAGTCGACACAAATTGACTCTTGTCGCCGAGTTCGTCGAGTTTTGGATGCAGCACGAAGATAACCAGATAGTTGACCAAATGGTATGGAAAATGGTGCTCAGGGACATCAACTATCTGCAAGGTCAGTTCCAGGATTATAGGCAATCGCTTGAACAAATGGTTACAGTCGCAACATCAATGATTCAGTTGCTTGATTCACGACGCTCGATTCTTGAAGCTGTCAACGTCCGACGGTTGACATATATAGCACTGGTCTTCGCACCCTTGGCCTGGGTTGCAAGCTTATTTAGCATGTCCGAGGATTACTCGCCAGGTCACGATCGGTTCTGGGTGTATTTTGCAACGGCGCTGCCTCTGGTGTGTGTGATCGTTCTTGTCTCGATTTTTCGGTGGGACCAAGTGAAGCGGATGCTAAAGCAAGTTTGGGAAAGCTTTCTCGATTTGATCTCGAAAGCTGAGAGCTCAAGGGACAAAATCTGTAGAGTCTAATATCCAGATAGATCCTTTTATTTCGAGTCAAAATTATATATTATCACTTGTTATAATTGAGTATTACAGAATTTCCTATGATTTTCTTGTAAAATGGCTCTTATATGGATATTTCCAGGGTAGGCACGACAATCTGGTGAAGCATAGTTAATGAGCCCCACTTCTGACGCGATAGTGGCTCATCTTATCTAATCGCACTATCTAAGCGCAGGACCCATAATTACTTTGACAGCGCTCCCGTGACTCTCTGCGGTTGACGAGGTTATGTAACTTTAATATTTTCAGGACGAAAAAGGAAGCTATCTACGGCATTAGTTTGCTGTGTAAGGTCAAGATCAGCAATGAAGGAAGCGATTGAGTTCTTCTTCCAAGATTTATGAAGCATTATACGAAAGTTGGATTCGGATCCTAGAAACTTCGGTAGATTCAAACGGATTGAGCAGGTTCATGACGTACACTGGTGTGCTGTGTACAACTTCGATCAAGATTCGATGATCAAAAAACAAGTATAAAACCCCTTGAAGATGCTGTCTCTTGGCTGCGCAAGCAATCAGTCACAAACATCACTTCACTCACAAAACATCAACCTGCAACTTTTCAATAACTGCTACACTGAACATGACTCTCAAGACGCTCCTCCTCACCGCCGTCATGGCCATTTCGGCATATGCTGATGCCAGACTCAACTTCATCTACTCCCGCGGCGACTTCGCCACCATCGCCGGTCCCAAAGGCGGCAACGTATTCGGGCACAGCAGCGGTATCACGATCACCGACACAGACGGAAAAGCACTATGGAACGATAAATCTCCCGGCGGAGCAACATCCTGCGCCAACCCCAACATGGAGCTCAGGGTTAAATCATCTTGCTGGGACGGCGAGTACATTTTCAACTGTGGTTGTGATGTTTTTGCACGTATGCAAGGCTGCAATGTTGAGACAAGTGGAGGAAGGTCTTTCAAGGGAGAAGTTGACTCGTCGACTGAGTTTATTGGAATCGCTATCTCTCAGACCAATATCTGTGGTGCGAGCTTTCCGGTTCGTGATGAGTGTAAAGAAGGTGCTACTTTCGAGGTTGTCTCGCACAACCCTTAGATATCGGTTATTGTATTACCATAACCGGCTTCTGCCATATGGTATGGAGGAATGAGTGATGTGGGGGTTGCCTGTGAACATGCGAAGTAGCTATATGGGTATATGTTCGCAAAACAAGTCGAGCTTTTGTACATCAGAACACATGGCATCAAGTGAGGACTTAACTTTTGTCTCTTTCATGAGAATGATCTTCTGTAAACCCAAGTGAATTTAATACGCGCTTAATATATGGACCGTTCCAACAATAAACACTTCACTTGGGTATAGGCCACCGCTAGTATCACTGCCATACAAATACTAGCTGTTCGATGTAACTGCGAACAAGATGTGAGCACTTACAGTCGGCCTCTGAGTTTGTTTCTATCTGCCCCATGTTCTCTTGACTCGTACCTATCTACCTGGGCTTGCCTAATGAATAGCTGAGTTTAACTCTTATGGCAAAATATAAGACTGTATACACCAACGGCGGTTTAGTCGCATTTTGTCCTGTCAACAGCAGACTTTCTTCCAAAACCCGCGATCCAGGACAGCCTCAAAAGCATCCACGCGACTGGGACCCAAACATTAACCATGGCATAGACATGCATACGAGATCCAGGAAGTACTGCCGCCATGCCCGTAACAGCCAACGTCGCACCTGCATGAAAAACATCGAATGCTAAAAACGCAACCAGAACCATCTTTATGACTTCCTCTGCATCACGGGTATCTCGCAGTTTATATCGCGCCGTGTACAGAAGCACCGGCTCGATTACACCACTGAAAGCAAGAGCAGCCATGTATCCGTACCAGAGGCCACGTAGTTGCGGGGTATCCCAAGCCGACTCAGCCTCGCAGAGCTCATGAAATGTTGAGGACGACCAGAAAGGTCCAGCGCTTTCAGCCGGGGCGAGGGAGTTAAAGTGATTCGATGGCGATACTGGAATCATAAGAAGTGATACGAAGATCACGGTCGACTGTGAATGTGTAAGCTAAACGCGGCGGAAGGAAAGACTGTCGGGCTACGTACCTCGAAAACCATGAAAGGGAACTGATAGCGCCAGGGAAAGATCTCTGAGATTTGCATCATAATGGAGTCCTCTCCGAAAAACACGATAACCAGTTCAAAAACAGCGGCAAGACGGAAGGATTAACAGGAGGGAAGACGTTGAGTTCCAATACTTCGGCGACCAGGCTGTTTCCCATATAGGTGGCAGGATGAACAGACGTATGAGATTGAGCAATTTGGATACACCCTTGCTTCGAAGATTTCACGTGACGGAACTCGAATACAGCGCAGCTATACAGTTGCGCACTTGTCGGATCTGGTTAGAAACTTTTCTCAGATAATATTATGTATTGCTGAAAGAGTAGCCCGCCTCTACGGAGGAGGCATCAAGCGGACGAGTCGCAAGTACAACTACGCCCATCCTCGTTTTTTACGAAGCCAAACGGTGACGAACTGTTTCATCGACTGGACGATTCCAGGCATACTAGGTGCGAGCTGTCAAAACCACGATGCCTAATGCGACTCTGAATTGATTCTGGCTATCTCAGAGCCATACAGGCGATACAGACTTCAAGCTATCCAAGCAAAACCCCTCCAACTATTCCGGCTTACGACCCCAGACAACACGCTGCTTATAGTAAGGATGATGCTTGCCCGAATTGATCTCTCGACGAGCATGGGCAAGAAAGACTTGGATTTCTGACTCAGTCCAACCAATTGTGTTGGCAACGAAGAGGACAAATCCTTCAGGATCAGCGAGGAACGCTAGCTTGCCGAACTGGCCCAGCTCTTTCAGTTCAGGGTCTTTTGGCCAGCCTCCAATAGGTGTCTGTGATGATATGTTAGCTTGGCTCACCATTCTCATAACGTCCCATTTACCTTGTATTCGAATGTCTGAATGTCAACAAAGCCAGCAGCTTCCATGGCTTTCCGCTGTAGCTCTTGTTCGTAGATGCTAAAACTCGTACCCAACTTCTTAGCGCCCTCGATGAAGATCTTGCCCCACTGGTCTAGGGCAGAGTTCTCCTTGACGGTGTCGTCGTCGCTAGTAATAATTGCTGAAGGTTCAAAACTCTCGACCCAACCACCTGGCTTGCAAGTCTTGTAAGCTTCACTGAAGAATCTATACCAGTCAGGGATAGCGCCGACGAGCCAGCGGATGTGGATGTAGTCCGCTGAGTTGGGCGCAAAAGTCCATTCTTGGGTGCAATCTTCGATTTCACTGCAAGATGTTAGTTTGTTGAAAAACAACTGGGATTTGCTTTAGATGACATACAATTGCACATTTGGTGGGACCCAAGAGGGCTGGATTGGGGAAACATCGGTGCCAATCACCTCAATGTTGGGATATTCATCGGCGAAGTCTCTGTCCTGGAATTAGTATTTGTGGCGCAGGAAGCATGTCTCAAACCTACAAAGCCCAAATACCTATTGGTTGAAAAGAGCTACAGTCAGCTATCCGATAATCCGGTGTCGTCATGTATTACATACCGGTTCCCGTTCCTATGTCAAGCGCTTTCTTCGAATGGTGTTAGCGTTAAGATCAGTCCATAACCATTTCTCATTCAGAACATACTGTAATCTTATTCGTATCAATAGGCGCAAGGTGAAGCTTTCCGCCAATACCCAGGGTAAGACAGTGGTGGCTAGATAGTCGTCAATTTTGACCGGTTTACGCAAATATGGTTCAACTTACTTGATGTCAAGCAATTCACTTTGTCTCTCATCATTGGCAGCCCTAGTTCAGTAAGCTCACGTCCACGTCGCGCAAAAGAATATCTCACCAATACTGCGCGCTACCGATCTCGCGATGGTATGTTCTACCATGAAGCTTGCGATACTCAAAGATACTGGAGGTGATGGAGTCTGTAGAAGAGGCGAGACTCTGGTCGCTCAATGAATGAGCATCATTATCCTCAGGATTCTCTTCCTTGGCTATCGTTAGTATGACACGGCATCTGCACGACCAACAAGAACACTATACATGTACTGTTCTATATATCTTGTCTTACCTCAGCGAGTTGCTGCCAATGCTCGGGCTCGAGGACGCCGGCATTTTCCACATTCACCTGCGCCTGCTGTGGAGGGCTCTTTGAGGGGCTCTTTGAGGGGCTCTTTGAGGGGCTCTTTGCGGGATTTTTAGTCGTATTTCTGGGGGAACTCTTTTCACTTTTTGGGCTTGTTGCAGCCGCGGGAGGTGTCGACATGATGAGTAGGAATGAGGCGCAATGACCCGTTAAATTGGGCTCTATTTGAGTTTCGGGAGCTTATATAGCGCAATATATTTGAAAGAGAAAAGAAAAGGGAAATCAAGGAACAAATTGGGAATTTTCGGTTGCGAATTATGATAAGATAATCGGCGAACTCCTTACTTGGGGACACTAGGTGGTAAACGAACGAATGGGGGTCAGCGAAAGAGATGACTGGTTATTGATCGACATGGGGAGACGTGTCAGTCCATGCAAGGTTTATCGTGGGGGTCGATACCATGCCTGCATGCATACAGATGACAGTTGGAAATCGACTCGAGAAGGAAATAACCATAGTTGGCGGTCCATTCCTAAAGACTCAGTTCAGCTATTGCATCTTGTGTTTCAGGTCAAAAGGTTGAGTACTGGTTGACAATTGTACACCTTCCATCAACTAGTGTATATTAGGCGAGATAATAACATGGCGTCGAATGGAGTCTTTTTGATGTGTCTCCGCAAAACGAGTCTCAACCCGTCCATATCGGCTTTAGTGGCAGGTGGGTAGCAAAATAATTTGCACACTAGCTGTATCACTATACTAAAGCATAAAGGGTGATAAACGATCTTGGAATAGCTTCATATGATTTAGTGTAAGACTTGAGCTTTTATTTCTGTCTAGCGTCTTGTGTATGTAACCCACCTGAGTGGCCAGCAGCCACTAAACAACGTGCTATTGCGACCCACAGCTGCTGTAATTGAGATTGTTGCTGTGGCCAATAGCACCTGGGATTACGCTGCTTGAGAGACTTGGGTTCGCTATCGTATGGCACGATAAACCTAGAGAAAAGAAATCTTTGATGCAGTAAAAACTGCGAGCATTATATTGACGAACTTACGTTCTCATTGCCTTTGTGCATCCTCCAACAAATAAACCAATATGGCTGCTTTTTCAAAAATGATCGATTTTTTATGGAAGCTTCCAAAAGCACCTCTGGGGTTAGAAGACACCCACTTGACACAAGGCCCCCAGAAAACTTCAAGTACTTCAAAAGATGAGGCTTTAGAGTTTACCGCATATATTCCTGGGCAAACCAACACTGAAACACGCACGTCGAAGTCCTGAGGCAGCAAACCCACCTCGCACTCGGATATCACGAAAGAAAGTAAACGCGCGAGAGTAATGATATAAGGCAGGGAAAAATTGACGAAATCGCCTATCTGGATCAGATCAGGAGCGTATCTAACGTGCCCGTAACTCTGTCCTTCCATTATCCACACCACTCGACACGGTATATGCCTCACTATCTCTTCCAGCCGCCTTGACCAACTGAGCCACTTCCTTATCCTTCATGCCCTCACTACCTGCAGCCCGTATAACATCTTGTGTCTCTGGAGACACCATTTGCGACACAGCCTGCCAAGCATTACCCAAAAGGGAAGACGTAGTGTACTTTGCAAAAAGGTACATCATAGCAGCTGTTACTGCAAAGTGCACAACAATGATAGCTAGTACCACAATAAGACCCGTCCACTTCTCTGGAATGAGCACATCTTTGGCGTTGATTGTCGTGACCTTGTGAGTCGCCTCATAATTGGGAAGCCAGTCGTAGTAGAGCATTTGATAGAACCGAAATACAAGGGCTTGCATCGCCTGCGCAGGATCGCCTGTTTCCTGTATAATGTTTTGGACAACGGCAGCGTGTTCGGGATGAGTTGGCCAGATGAACTGTGATAGGATCGTGTTGGTCATGATTCTGCCTGCGAAACTCCAACTTCCCAGAAGGGAATACTCCATGAGTGTGGACCACAACAGCGCGTATCCGTTCTGAATTTTGACTTTCTCGCTAGGGTCGGCCCATGGCTCGGGATCAGAGTGAACTTGAAGATTCAAAATCCCCTTTTCCTCCGCTTTTCCAGCAGAACCACCTACTCCTAACTGCTGTAGGATACTGGTGCCGTTTCCTTCAGTCGCTATGTCTGACCATTCGTATAGGGACTCTGGCTCAGCGTCGATGGCTCGTCCGGACATGGTAACGTTGTATCGGTGGGGCAGGTTTTGACTGATGTAACACACCGTAGCATTGAAAGCATCCTTTCCATCTTTCGTATGGGCCATCGTCCAGGGTCCATCATGAGTAAAGGTCAGATTCTGGAGGCTATCTGGAATTTCTACTTTTGAGGGCTTCCCAGTCTGCGTGTCGTAGGTAGGTTCAAGCCCGTTCAAAACTGAGCCAGAGCTAATGAGTATCACCGAGTTGAAGCTATAGGCCCAACCAGAAAGGGGATTCTTGGTCCCGTTCTCAATAGAGACCATATTCGCTGTACTGCTGCATAGAGAGATGGGCAGAATGTTGTGGTGCGTGCTATTCCATTTGTTGTGAACCCTGCAGATGATATGTTTGGGGATGCTCGAAGCGTTTCCGAGGAAATCTGTCTGGTTCTCAATGGCATAGCTGGCGTTCAAATACAAGCCGCTAGTGACTTCACTATCAGTCTGCTGGTATTTAAGTGCAGTGCTTTCAAATGTCGGTCCGAAACAAGCAGTTCGTTGATTGACCACCACAGCAGGTCCCTCGTAGAATTCAAGACTAGTCCTGTTTTTCGGATTATCGAATGGGAGCATAGCTCGGTAAATGTCTCCAGTATCGATCGCATTGTCTGTCCGAAGTGGAGTTTCCATCTGTGCAGGTCGAGTCTCGGCGAAGCGCCAATGGGCAAGAGGTCTCGATTTCCAATACGATACACCATTGAAAGGGAATATTTCCTGGGTATCGAATCCTACTGCCATGGCACTGGATTCAATCGGTGCAGAGATTTGATCTTGGCCAAAGTCGAACAGAATAATAGTGGACGTCAGAGTTGAGACTAAGGCAATGATGAAAGACGCCGCAAGAAGGACAAAGTACAAAAGACCTGAACCTCGTCCTGAGGCAAAATGTCGCCAAGCCGTAGGGATCATACTTGCAGGCCCAGCGCTAGAACTGGCTGCTCTTTGAATAGACAACATGGCTGTATCAACGAACCGACTGCCTGAAGTCTCGAGTATCACGGCTGCCATTGCAGCCGCTGCGAATCCGATCTGGAATCCCATCGATACTCGAATAACGGCAGAACAAATGGTGACAAGTCGCGTGGCCCATTCGTTGAAGACAATCTCATCCCAAAACTCTGATCGTGGATAGCGATTCCTTGCTTTGTCGGCACCTTGGTAGAGAAAAATAAGCAGAGCAACCGATAGTAAAATGGCGCCTGTGCCGACAGCGAGGATCAGCGTGCCGATGAGGCCTATTCGTCGCCACCATTGTCGAATTGGGGGTTGTCTTGGTGGAATGATGAATGTTGATGCGGATCTTGCTGGAGGTTGGCTTATGTTGAGGTTCCATTGTCCTGATTTTTCTGGCGGTCCAAATTGTCCCGCATTGTCGCACTTTATATGTGTGCTGACTTGTTCTGGGGTACATTGGTGTGCTTCGGGATTGGGAACGGCTTGGTAGCCAGCCATGTCGTCGTTTCGATCCTGCTCAACAGGATGGGAGCCGTCAATGGATGCAGAGAAGGTGGGAGAATAAAGAAATATTTAAGCATAAGACCCTGTATCGAAGGATTCAATTACCGCCCCATCATGGATAAACTAGATCAAACATCCCAGGAACGAGTGGGTTCACTGTTACTAGGGTACATTTGACTGCGTGAGCCCTCCATGATAATCAAAGTACTTTACTATCTCCTTCAAGACTAGAATATGCGCTGGACCGTTTCATGGTGGAGCACTCATTTCCGCGCAGAGCACAAGATAGGTCAGATCGGATCGCTGAGTCCGATAGCGGATAACTGCTCAGAAAAGGGAAATTCACCGGTTGTATCCCTGTAGGGCTGACAGGGATAAGTTCCCTCTTTTCTGAAGAATTTAGGCTCTAGGGAACTCAATCCGGAAAAGTTAAAAGTTGAGCTTGTACCTATTACATGCTACTATCAATATCAACTCAGGGCTTCTTCCCCCATGTGATAGTAACCGGGAGGTATAGATGAACAGATGGATCCCTGAGTTCTTGTTTGACTTTGGCCATCAAGACCTGAATCTCTTTGATGTCCCAACCAAGGGCGTGTTCAAAAAGCTTTGGCGTGTATGACTCAATGCCTTTCTCTTCTTGAACAGCCTGATACTTGCCAATCTCCTTCATTTTTGGGTCTTTGGGCCATGATCCAATGGGTAACTTCAGCGGTTAGTAAGAAGCTTCGGCTCGCTCGCTCGATAGGGTGTAACAAAACAAACCTTGCGAGTTTCTTGATGAACATCTACAAATCCCGCTCTTTCCATTCTTTCCTTCCACTCCGTGCTACCATCGCCTTGCTTTCCAAACTTGTTGCAGGCTTCACGCATCTTCTCCATCCAAAACCTAGCATTGGGTGCTCGTTCAAGGGTCCCGTCATCGGATAAGAGACGTGCGTCGACTCCTTGGATTTCGAAATAGCCATTTGGCAGTAAATGCTTGTATATCCGTTGCAGTAGACGATCGCGGTTGGTTATGCATCCTTCCAACTCTCGTCCGTGGATAAAGTCGAAGCCCGTCTGGTACAGCCATTCGTCTTCAAAATCGTCGACTTCGAAGGTACAGTTTGGCGGGTTCCTGGAATGTGTTATTTAAACACTGTGCTAAGAGTTCATTCTAATACCATTCAGGTTGGATGGGACTCAGATCATTACCGATGATCTCTGATGACGGATGGTCGCTATTCACGACGGTACATCAGTATTTGACTATGCAAGTCTTCGCCACCCCGGGAAACTCACTCTGCGAAGTCTATCGCCCATATACCGGTACCAGTACCTAGGTCGAGAACCCGTTGGACATTTGAGGGGATTGGAGCAAGGTGGAGCTTTCCGTCAAGAATGAGACTGTATAGGTGGTGAACAAGGTCCATCCTTTCTTGTTCGTCTTCATCGTTCGGCTAGTCGAGGAATATTCAGATATAGAGTCCGCATGTGAGGGCGTAATGCATACCAGTGGATAGGAACCCTCACGAAACGCATGGTAGCGACGTCCGTTCTGTACCTTGTTAGTGGTATTTTTGTTCACAGCCTAACAGTACTCACTTCGTATCTACGAGAGACCAGCCCTTCGTGTCAGAATACTGCCCAGTCACAATCGCGGGCGCATGTTTCGTACCGGTAGTTGTAGATGCTTGATTTCAACGATGTCAGGTAACTGGATGTTCCGACCCTTCGGTTTAGATTAGTTGGATGGAAATTGTTCGGTAATTACGACATTGCACTAACGGCGAATGCAAGACAGAGTCAATATCGTGTTCATCCTGTTGAATTGAGATTTAGCCAAAGGAGGAAGTTATCAAGTAGGAGAATAAATCGCTCACATCGACCTCCAAATCATCTTGTGGTCGAGTCTGAGGGTCGGAGGAGACAGCAACGGCTGGCTGAGAGGGAGTTTCCTGCGAGGGTTCAGTTGCCATAGCGAGATGTAATCTTTGGTAGATGGCCCTTGATTTGTGAGAGTTCGAAGAAAAGTATAGAAAGCTGAGTATTCGAGATGTGGCCTGTTCTTTAAGACTTCATGACAACCCCACATGATGTCGTATCCCTGCGTGTGTTGGTCGAACAGCACCCTGCAAATATACCGCAATTCCCAACTTTCCAATCAGAAGAACACGCGTAACATGATCTGATACATGTGGTCTGCATGTATGGCTCGATAGTGCCGTCATGGAGAGGGGAATACGTTCTCCAAGTGCAGATCCCTGACAGAAGCAGATTTGGGATCGAATTGGATATTTATGAGTCCTCCTTTAACTGGTGATAACCTAGGAAGATTGATGATAAGGCGAAGACGTCTTCAGACGATGCCCAGTCTTGTATACAACAAATCAACATTTCCATAATTGCTAGAAATCATTTAAGACATTACAGGCCCTACTAGGCTGTTAGAGGTGACTTACTCTTGGGTTAATGCAACTTGTATAAATCAACTATAAGGGTGTCTGTCTCCTTCGGCTGTATTCCCTTTCCTATTTTTATATCTCCACTCAGCTAACTTTGCCGAATATCCTAACTAACCCCAAGACAAGACTATTTTCTTAATACTAAGTGAGGCACCCTCTGAGGTATTATGAGGTCTGACAAACCTGAGCATATTTGTCAAGTCTTGCCGGAACTACCCTTTCCCACGATGTATCCCTCTGAAGATATTCAGATATCTTTTCATACGTCGGCTCGGTGATGAGACGCGCAACCTGGAGAGCACGGCTATTCACAGTCCCTATCAGCATCTCAATAGAACAATTCCTAAACTCCCTCAAGGTGTTCGGATCTGAACAAAGACGTGATTTTCCTAGATCCATTGCACAATTGCTTCTAATCCTGCCAACCGTGATGTGCGCCAAGTCAATAAGTAGTTTCGCGTATTCGGGCTTTCCTATATCTTTCGTAACCGTCCTAATAGCTGGCGCAACAGCAACGGCCTCCGCCCATCTATAAAACTGGGTGATGGTAGGTTTGCAGCCTCTGTCGCAGATCCGGGCTCTGAATTGGTCAAACACCTGATAAGATCCATTTGATACCCCATCCACCATCATCATGCAAGTGGTATTGAGAGAAGCATGGCTTATATTACCCAAGATGATCAACGCCAACATAGTGGAAAAGATAGTTTGAACATGCATATTGTGCCTGGCTGGTGGCTGGTGGCTGGTGACTGGTGACTGGCGTTGGGTGTTTGGGATTTGCTTAGAAGTGTTCAGTTGTAAATTGAGGGATGCTGGGGGGCGAAGGACCCTTACTTATACGCCTGGCCTCCAGAAGGGATACAAGCTGATGAGATAATATGTGAGACATTTTAATAGGAGGCAGAATAAGATACGGGAAGGCAAAGCGCGATGGTTGGCAACAGACCATTCGGCCCGAAATATTCAAAGAGGATTCCAATGAGGTCATGTTCCCTCCCTCAAGCTAATAGGTCAGATGACATGGCCTGAGCAGAAATGGATTCTTTCCAAAGCTTGTAGTCACGATGATCAGGTCTCACCTTTGCATAAGTAAGTTTACCACAAGAGTTCCTTAGTTGGTCTCCAGGCGGTTCAGGAAATGAGGACTTAGGATAGCCTTAGGCGATTTAATTGGTGGCTTAGGCTAGTCTTTCTGTCAAGCCTTTGCTGTATGCGGGTTATTTTGCAACCCACCTGGTCTCGTATTGGCTTTGCAAGCCACGACTAGTACCACATCAAATATCTGAACATTGCGAAATCAGGTGAACTTCAGACAAGTGGCAAGCAATTTTCCAACACGGGGTTGATAGTAAACTACTTGCGCGTCGTCGTACAGCCATCAAACTTTGCATCAAAAACGTGACTCAAGCGAAACCGGTCGGCTTTAACTATGTTTCTCATCGCTAGGCTGGTATACGCACGCTCCTCAGTAGCATATACGATAGATGGAAAAACAACCTTTGCAGCTCAGATAACTAGAAGACGTACTTCAGGGTAGCTACTGTCTTGGATTGTCGAATAGATGCACATCTTCTGCACCCAACAAGCGTATGACATCATGAAGTTTCATATTTGTGATCAAGACTGGTTTGTAGAGGTTAGCTAGTCGTCCCCAATATCTGAGCTCAAGAGCTGGGAACCGCAATCCGTGCGTCCTTGATCCAGTGTATCATGTAGAGTCAGTCGAGGCCGATTACAAGGCAGAGAAGGTCTAATACTACCAGATCAGACATCATCCGACCTTAAAGCCCAGCCACATGATATGTTTTCAGGTTGACAATTATTGATCACTAGAAAGAAAGTCTTCCCTTCTCAGAGAGAACTGTCAGGAAGCACTTGAACGACACTGGGGTCAAGTGAACCCACCAATCTCGAGACCTGTTGATTTTGATGGGTCTTTTCAAATTGACTTTCACTCAGTATAGCCAGTATCCCAAAGGCGTGCACATGATACTTTGTTCCGCAGCGTAGGCTCGGAAACTAGGGCTTCCCTTTGGTTTCATTCCCAATGCTAGGCACTTCCAGCTTAACTTCAGTCAATCCTCCCAATAGCCTCCCCCACATCAAAGTGCTTTCCTCGTCTTCTCTCCTCCCAGTCAACGTTGATTGACTTCCCACAACGATAAGGGCTGACTTCGCACGTGTCAGAGCAACGTTCATCCGACGCATATCCTTTAAAAAGCCAATCTCACAGTGCTCGTTGCATCGCACCGTGACGAAGATGACAATGTCTGCCTCTCGGCCCTGGAATCCATCTATACTGGAAACTTCAATCTTGTGGGGCACGCTGGCTAGCATCCGCTTGAGAACTTCAGCCTGACGGGTGTAAAGCGTGAGCACCACGATCGAATGAGTTGCACCCTCTTTGGTAAGAATGACGGTGGTCAGTAACTTGCAGATTTGCAGACAGATATCTGCCTGTCCTCGATTTTCCTTCGAGTTCTGACCTGGCGCTTCTTTTGTCTCGCATCTGATGAAGATAGCTCGCTCGTAATCATCAACAACGTGATGGTCGCTGCGTCCTAGCGCAGTCGCCTTTGGGAATGGGAAGTTGCAAGCGGGGAGTTGCCTGTCTGACATACTGATTCCAGACTTTAACTTTCCCTCATAAAATTCCTTCGAACTGAACTCGCATAATCTGGGATGCATCCGATATTGTGTATCAAGCATCAAAGTGCTCAAACCGTCGTCGTCAACTCCAACCTTAGCTCTTCTATAGAGCCTTTCAAACAAAGAGACGTCAAAGTCCAGTGCAAGGGCGGTGGGGTTGACTGTTGGCCGTAGCTGTACATGATCACCCACTAGAATCGCACGCGAACAACCCTTGACGAGTGGCACCAAAGAGCTCGCCTCCGTTTGCTGAGATGCCTCATCAACAATAACTATATCGAATAGCTGTGAACGGAGTAATCCAATACCCGCTCCGATGCATGTGGTGAAAATTGTGTCGCTGTGCTTGATCATCCGAGTCGCCTTTTCCAGAGCCTTACGGTTAGAGTGAATCTCTTGACCGGCCATTGCGTCACATGTGTACTTTCGCAAATCGTCTGCCACTTTTCGAACCTATACCAAGTTAGCATGTTGAGATATGGTGGCACAATCTGTATAGCTACCTCGGTAGATACTCTGCAGGTGACCGGTTGGGCCTCTCGAGCCAAAGGTTGGTCTCCAAGTCTTTTGACATAGCGTCGCATTACGTTATCGACTGCGTTGTGAGTTGGCGCTGTGACCAGAATGCGAGCCTTTACATCGGCCATCTGCAAAGCACATATCATCTCAACAATCGTTTCGGTCTTTCCAGTCCCAGGTGGGCCCCAGAGACAAAGTAATGAACTTGTGAGGGATACCTCAATCGCCCTATTCTGGCTCTCGTTCAGTTTGGTGATGTTTCTAAGTGCATGAGCTGGGCTTGGCAATATTGGAGAAAGTGACGGAAGGCCGAGGATTATGGCTGCTACTCCGCAGCACTGTTCCTGGTAGATATTGAGATCCTTGACGGCATCAATCATGGACTTTGAAGTGACGAAGGGTCCGCAGTCCTCTATTATCCATGAGCAGTCGGCAAAATATGACGGAAGGGGATGAAGACACTTGAAGCGTGCACGACCACTCTCCGAAAACTCCACCAACGCATCGATAGAATATTCCGTGCCTACCAGCACATTTGAAGGGAGAGAAGCGGTTGTCAATCGTACATGTGACGATTTCTTGGGTGTGCCAGCAGTATCAATTCTGAACTCAATCTCGACAACATCGCCATCCTTAGCCTTAGGATATAATGCAATTTCGTAGAGTCCCGGTAAGCGCTTGGCTACATTTTTTGCCTCTTCGACATGATCCAAAGCAATTGCGCTCAAGTTCCGCACTAGGTGCTGGACCAATGTTGAATCGGCGGTCATGAATCGTGCCGCATTAGCTTGCAGGCAGTCAAGGAATAAATCCAGTGCCAAATCTGTAGATCGTAAAGTCAATGCTGCAAGCTCAATGACGTCTGAAATGTCACTGAGAGACAATGAACCGGGTGGAATACTAGAAAGTATCTTTCGCAAGGGATCCAGTATGAGATGGCCCATGGAGTTTGCTGAGAGAACAAAGGCTCGCAGGATCGGCAAAAGAGATGTTCCCAACAACACAACGAGGTTTTGATCTTGTTCTCTATCAGGATCCGTAAGGAAAGGAACAAAGGCTATGACCAATATTGGCTCGGTATGCAAGATTTCGACCATCGTGTGCATCAGCTCTTTAGCCTCGACGGCTGTATCAGTGATATTATTTAGAAGATACTGGAAGCACTGCAACAACAGTCCCTTTTCGTTTGTTGAAATGAGCTTTTTGAAAACGATGTTGTACTGGATCACCGACTCTAAGCTTATCAAGAGCTCTAACTTCTCATCGGCAATGATTTCGATTAGCCATTGGGGGTCTGAGGGTGAAAGAACATCATTGCGAGTCAGAATGGAATATTGTCTTGGTTCTTGCGGAAAGAGTGGAAGTATTTCCGTAGTATCGACCTGTTCCAGCCAGAGATCAAGGTTCTGCATTGATGCGACGTCTCGATTGCTGATGACGTAGATTTCCTAGGTCACGTCAGTTGCACAATGTTGCCAAGGGTGAAGTCTGCGAAGAAAGCTTACTGCGGCAATAACTGGTGATCGGTGTACTCTTCCGATATGTGTCTGGAGGTTCTTGCTGAACTTGTCCAAAGCTACACTTGCGCAAACCTCTGCTTCTTTTCCGCTTTCGATCACAGCCTGTTTTCTTCTCCTTCTGTCTCCCTGATTCTGGATATTCCGGTATTCCTCGTCATTCTTTCCCGGCCGAGCGATGAAGACCCATGAGCTTATTCTCGTCTTTTCGAACAGTTGAAACAAATTGCCATCGCAATAGAGTCGGTATTGCATCTTGGTTGGGAGTGACAAACGGTGCTGCTTCTGTGGTCCTTGTGAATGAGGAAATGCAAAGAGCCTGCCGAGGTTATCGATCAGGCAATCCTGTGAGCGCTTGATCCTCTTGGGTATGTAGATAGCAAGGGATAATCGTTCATGGGGTTGGAAAACGACAAGGGTCCGATGGAACATCTCCATGTTAGTAGCTATGGCGTCGTGCAAGGTAGCGAGGCGATCCACAGAAGAGTCGTATGTTCTTTTCCATCTAATACCTGGGTGATCTAATTGGAACTTCTGAATTTCGCTCCTTTCGAGTATGTTCGACGAACATAAAGCATTCATGACCAAGGCAGGAACACTAAGAGATGGCGGGGCATGGGCAAGGACCCATGACTTCTGTTCAAAGGTAAGGGCATTTAAGTCGAAAAGATGCAGTAAGCTCTCAAAGGACATCCGGTTCTTCACACACCAGAGGTGAGCCCACCGAATGCATTTAAACTCACTAGCGGGTATGTCATCACGGCTAAACAAAAGCTGTATAGCATCAACATCAAATCCTCCTGGATCATTCGTCGGTAGCAACGACAAATCGTGGACTGTTTTCTTTCCATTATCGTGAAGAACGTCTAGTATGAATGGTGGTGCATCGCCCGACGGCCGTGGAGGAGTCTCCAGCTTACCTGGAATTCTGATCCGATTACCGTCCACACATTGTGAGAATAGACGGTTCAGCTCTTGACACTGCGCACTCATGGGGCCAGTAGCTCGGGCCCAATCAAGATATAAGTTCTTGACTCGACCCAGGGAGGCGTTACTGTACTTGGCGAAATACACAAGGCGATCGTCGTTGGTAATCGGGTGAAAGGTGATAGGTTCTTTGCCTCCTGGATAGGACGCTGGGGTGGAGAGAGTCGATGGTATCAAGTCCTTGTCCCAACAAACAAAAACTAACAGAAGTCAGTGAGACTTATCCGAATGAGGTGAGTGTTGGTGGTGAGCAACGTATGCCTTACATTTATCACCGTCGAGATCACCACCGGACATCAAGTCCGCAGCCGGTCGTTTGCCCCGAGTAGAGAACACAATGCAGTCTACCAGGTGCGACAGCTCTGGTCGCTCAACGACCCTGAACTTCTGCCAGTCTCCTGGATGAAGGCACGGATTTCGGATAACAGTGACCTCAGTGTTTTTCAGAGCATATGGCAGTCCGTTCCCTTCGAGAGTGACCTTGACTGCGCACTCGCCTTCCTTGAGCACATCCCAAGCATCGCATACACCAAACAGAAGCCGCGACTTTTGGACAAAGATACGACATCGTTGTTCGTCTCTCTTGTTTATCATTTTGGCGAGTTCGGTATTGACGAGGCGTTCGATCTGAGGTTCTATGTTTTTGCTTCCATCGAGAAGCACCTGCTCTGCGAGATGAGGTTGGTTGATCGAGCTTAAGAATCGGAAGGCATCGCGGAAGTCGGTCTGGGCATTACTCAGTAATTGGAAGTGGTCGCGCTGCTTGGAGAGGAGTGTCTCTTTGGAGATCCCTAACGCGTGGAGAAGGATGATAGTCTCATCGTTGAGATAACCAAAAGAAAAGGGCTGCGACAGAGCCATATATTAGTAAAGCGCCCAGAAAGAATCAGGATATGTGTTTTACCTTGGAGTATTCGACCACAGCGAACGAATGATCCTCACCACCACTGAACTTTTTCATCGACTTTCGGAACTTCAACCAGGCCTTCTGCTTTTGCATACGAGGGTCAACTGTGACCACACCTTTGTATCCCCTGTATCGGATTTGGAAGACAGACGGCGTATACCTGCTATCCCGAAAGAGTATCCGACTTCGTCGCGCCAGCTCGTTTGCAAGCTTTGGCGCGATTAGCCCGCACCCATCAGTGAAGACGTAGTCGGTTGATTCGACGTCGGGGATATCTTCGCACCGTTCGGGGTCAATCGTCATAATGCTCTCTGCAGATGAGAAAAGGAGTCCGATACGTTTGGCCTTTTTGCCCACTGTTTTCATCTTTGTGAAGTCACCCAGCGCTTCGATCCTTTTTGAGATTTCCTCTTTCGACGCAGCCATGAGAAAACATGATCTTGATTTTAGTTGGCTGTTGCTGTGCCCATAGAAATTGTAGTGCAGACCGTTCAATTTGATGCCAGCTCTCAAGCATCGGATGCTATAGTCTGACACTTCTTGGGCAGTGCGGGGCTGCAGATCTGGAGCTGAGCCTTGTTCCTTTGCAGCGAGACCTCTGACGAGTGGGCGGAATGCTTCCAGAGATAGAACAATGAAGCGATCTAGGGGTTCATTTGCTATGGCGCGATTCGAGGTGCTGGGCTGGAAGGTGAGAGTCATGAAGTGTTTGAGTTCTTGCAGGTCAGAGCGAAGACTGATGACTTTGACCAGGCCAGCTTGGCCCAACGTGGAAGGTGTCGGCAAGTCAGGAATGCGAAAATTCCATTCATTGTCATCGAGCGTTAGAACAGGCAACAAAGTACGATGGAAACTCTTCAAACTCTTGGCGTTGCCTTTGGTTTGCATTATGATGGCGTTGTTTAGCTGAAATTGATCGCAGAGAAGAGACATGTTGAAAACGGCAGATAAGTAAAGTCAAACTTGATCGGCTTATCATGATTCGGCGGCGCAACCTTTGTGCTCAACGCGTCGTAACGGAGAGTTGCCTGCGCTTGTGTAACATGGAAATGCTCACGCTCCCAAAGCCCCTCACTTCCTCCACATCATTCTCACCAGGCTGTCTATTGAACGACTGCCGACCGCCACCATCATGACTTCAGACACCAATATCCCAAACATTTACATCATTGGACCACAATCTACAGGCAAAACAACGATAATCAAGAAACTTCAAAGCGAGCTACACCATTGGCCTGCGGATCCATCAGTTGGAGACCCTCATATCATCTCCGAGGTCGCGAGATCCGTACTTGTGAAACACAACTTTTCGGCCGAAGACATCACCTCATCGCCTAGCAGATGTCTTGCCCTTCAGAAGCTCATTCTTGGGGCCCAAGCTTCAGCAGAAGACGAAGCTTTGCAAAGCTCGAGCTGGTTTATTTCCGATCGCTCTGGTTTTGATCCATTAGTATATGCAAAACGATATGTGTCTGTGGATGCGGTAGCTGAAATGCAGCTGGAAGCTGCTTGGGTCCAGGTAAAGACTAGAATGGCAAATTCCTTGATCTTGGTCTGCGAAGCGGGAACGCCCTGGTTAACAGACGACGGAGTGCGCCTGATGCCTGGCAGTGAAGAAGAGTGGAAGCAAGTATTTCAAGACTTTTGCGAATTATTGCGGGATTTAGGATTTGAATATTCTGTGGTACCACGGACTATCCTCGGACTTGAGGAGAGGGTTAACTTTGTACACGCGGAATGGTTTCAAAGACGACAGTCAATGTACCAGGGAGAAAAAGGAAGGGATACATAAGCGTGAGACGCAACTGAAAGCCAGTTGCATAACGGTTAAGCTCAAGTAGAGACTTATATTGAGGGCCATTTTAGGGATGACTTTGAGGTACCCGTGTATCATCATTATTGCAGCAAAGGATAAAATGTGAAAATACTTCCAGTCGCTAACGAATTCTCTGCATAGCATAACTAGAATATACCAAACCAAAAGATAGACTTGCGCATCTGCATGGGATAACCTGTTTGTCGGATATTGATGTGGTAGTTTGCACCCTCCTGGTAAACCTTATTCAACAAATAATCATCCGCGTCGCCACGCCCATCATTTCCTACAGCATCAATGCGTAGATGTAGATTCTGCAAGCAGTATTTGTGTGCTGCTGGTATTCCGTTGGCAGTAACGTTGACGACTTTAGTGTTGAGCTCGCCAGCGTCTGACGACATAAGAAGAGCGGTGGGTTTACCCGTGACTTCGAACCGTGGCCAGGGGACCTTGAGGAAAAGGGGACCTGGAGTATCAGCAGGCGCTCCTACTTGACGGCGGCCAAAGGCATCTTGAGTAAAGTCGCGCCAGCCGGTCGTCTGATCACGGAAGTCCCAGCAGAGACGGATGGTGTCTCCGGATTTGATGTGGCGTGTTGATTTATCCGATTTGATGATGCGCCAGTATTGATATTCGTCTGAATCAGACATTGCAGGGATAAATTCACCCTGAGCATTGCGGAAGACAACCATATGGCTAGGGATGATATCTGAGGTCTCGTTGTTTGAAGGGCCTTTGAATGGACAAGAGCGAAGAATAACTCTTGTGCCGTCCTTGAGCTAAAATCGAGAGGCTATTAGTAATGTTCTCAAGACAACTCACATTTTCTACTGACCTCTTCATCGAAGGGAGCAATAATATCCCATTCTGTTTTGACGAACTCGGCGTTATATTCAGAGCCATACCTGGCACCGCCAATTTGGTACTTATCATTGTCGTAACCTAGAATAACCGGTGCGCGATAGGTGGCTGGATTAAAAATTGGTATATCAACCGATGTCTCCATTCGAATCCAGAAGGTTTCTGCCGAGGTCATATTGACGCCGATTTGGCGGGGCGTCACAGTCTTATCAGGTTCGTGGCCTAGATAGAAAGATGCGTTGTTTCCGGAGTTGTGAATCATCAGACTGTTTGTTGGAGACATGACACGCAATCGAGCTTTGCATTCGTGGGCTTCGTTGAGAGACATATACCGGCTAAGGGCTGGCACAGCTTGGACGAACCAGGACTGAACAGCTTCATATCCTGGCATTCCAGATAAAATCTCAACAAGTGGTGAAAGGCCTTCGCGCTACAGAATCGTTAGTTGACTCCTTGCACAATGCTGATATTTAAACACTTACGTTGATGACGCGCCAAAGGTTAGGATCAGCTACCGTCGGACTCCAGGCTACGGGATTCGTCGCCAAGATAGTCTCTCCACCCACCGCCTCAAATACACACGCTTCATTCTGGGATCTTGCAGTGGATTCGCTGAGGTTCGTGCTACCTTTGGCCTGTTCATGTTTACTGCTGGCACTAGCACTGAACCCAGCAAATCCACCAGAAACAGAAGCTCCAACAGATGTCTTAAATGACTGCTTCTCCTCTTCGAGCTTCTGCGCTTCTGTCGTGTTGACAATCTTGGTCGATAGCAAACGTCCACCGAGAGTCACGCGCTGACAGAAGAGATTGCCGTATTCTGCATGAAGGCGACGAAGAGCTTTGATGTTTTTCGTTAGGCGGATTGTCTCAAGTAGCTCGGCCAACTCAGGCGTAGGTTCCATCTCATTCGGCCACAACAGAAGATCACAGCGAGGAAACATATATCGTGCCACGATTGTTCGGTTTTGGCTCGAGTTGAGAGTTTTGGATGTGCTTGATTTGCTGGAAGCAAAGCCTGCGCTTATGCCCACGGACACGCCCCAGCCGCCGCCGCTGACAGAGGCTTCAGTTGATTGTTCACTGAAGTCACTTCGTGCCATGGCTACTGTGAGCTCATCTTCATGAGCAGTAACCTCAATGCGCGAGTCATCATTGACCCGAAAGTTGGGGATGCCCTGGTCCGATTTGGGAGTAATTGCAGCGACGGTTGTATATGCCCTGGCTTGCTCACCTTCAGTAGCGGTTGTGTCGGTACCTTCTGAGTCGCCGGTTGTAGCTACTTTATCACTAACCGTTCCATCATCAGGCGCGGCAGTGGGGGCTGGGGGCGGAACAAAGTCAGGGATTTTAGCTACCGGTTCTTCGTCAACTTTGGAGCGCAGTTGGAATGCAGGCTTTGGTGCTCTGGTAATGCGCTTGGTACGAGGATCAATTATCCATCCGTAAAACACAGCACAGTTGCGTAGAACAAGTGCCCATTTCGTCTCATCAAGGTTGCCTGCTCTATCTGACGAACCTTCCATAGTGACCTCGAATTGGGCACTATCAATGAGGTCTGCGCCAGAATCAGACTTTGTCAGGTTTTCAACCGTGGGGGCATCTTTAGCACTGATGGTGGGCCCATCGGCAAGGCTGGGAGCCTCAACAGAAGAGGCGTCGACGCCCTTGGCACCTTTGCCTGATGATTCCCCAAGCTTTGTGTGGCGGAAGTAAATGTTCAAGCTTGGTATCCCACTTGAGGAAGCTGGTTCATCTGTGCCTTCAAGCCCAAGATATTCGATGATAGATATGGACTCGTCATCAATCAGGATGCCTGATGGGGTGCAGAACTTCTCAATAGATGGGTAGCGTGACATCTCGGGTGTGAGTTTGCGAAGAGCCGCCATAGTCAAGCCTTCAGTGTCCTTACGGCCAACTGCTGCAAGCATCTTATCTAGACTCTGTGACAGGATGCTACCTGTGACCTTTGCCTCAGATCCGTCATGCCTGAGAGCTTTGAGAATAAATGGTCGATTACGAAGAGTAGTAAGGGGGTCGTTGGTCGACTGAGCCTGGTCATATGACTGCTTGGACTCTGTTGGAGTTTTGGCAACCTCAGTGCCTGGCTTGGGACCTGAAGAAACATTTCCTTTGGGGTTTCCCATCTCGGAATGGTCTCTCTCTCCTTCAGGCATCTTATTGTCCACGTTAGCAGACTTGACCGACGACTTGACAGGTTGTTCAGACTCCTCCCCAGATTGCCCCGCCTCTGGCTCTGAGTCGTCTGCAGACTTAGACTGAACGGCCCCCAAGCCAATTCTGGGATTTGGGGAAGAAGATCCCGCTGGGGAAATGGCGGAGCCCTTCCTCGCCATGGAGTTCTTGGTAGCCTGTTGCATGGTAGGGAAATTTGAGCAGAGTATTTCACTCAAAGGATAAGAACAGAAGATGAATAATAAAAGGGAGAATATTGGAGAAGATCTGGAGCATGGGCGATGAACCGACGTTATGAATATCAATGAATACTTGGTCATGGTAAGTATCTTTTCCAAGCATGTCGCAGATTTAGCCGCTTGGTCTAGACTTTCAGTGCGACAGACACTATCGCTAACATCAGCTAGCCACTAAACCAATAAAATCAATAGTCAAGGACGGTGAGGAGTATCAGCCGCTCCTAAACAAAATAAAGTGGATAGGTCAAAGCCACACTTGAGAACTGAGACATGCAGATACTAGCCTCGGGCTGGACCGTTAATTCACCTATCCCATCCACACCTCCGCGATATTGGATTAAGCGTGCTTGAATTATTGGTCCGGCTTCTTTTTTCTCTGGATAGCGTACGAAAATATACCCGAACGGGAACAACGCCTCTTCCGTTTTCGCTCGCGGTTATTTGCTAGTCTCCAGCTAAGTCTAACCCGGGAGCAGGGTTCAACGTCTCAGCGACGCCACAAATTGAGGGATATGGGTTCTAGACTGTATCCAATTCATCACGTTCCACAATTTCTCAATATTGAGGCTCATCGAATCGTAAGATTTCTCGGTATTGGCGCTGGCTATCGGTTCGAAAATAACAATAGCTCTGAGACAACGACGCTGCTAACTGAAACGGTCCGAGTCTGCTGACCAGACAGCTGAAAATTGTAGCGCTTTCTCCGCACCTTCTACACGGAACTTGTGTCCCAAAACGGTTACCAAATTTCATACCGTTATTCCTCAGATGTTGTTTGTTTATGAATAGCCAGGAAAATCTTTATATATCACTTTGCACCTCAACCTTTTTTTAAATCTGCAGTTTTGGAATCACTCATCGGTTTTATACTACAAAGATACGCCTTCTCCCTCCATTTTTCTTTTACCCTTCATTTCGCTCACCACTTCCTCAACTTCACAATGGCGCTTTTACTGGCTCCGTACAATGACTCCATGCGTCTGGTGAGCCGACTGAGAGTATTATGGGGAGTCCCATTGCTAATCTTGTGTAGGGTATGGGTTTTAACTCGTATACCCAGACCATGTGCATCGACAACGCTGTTGAGGTCAAGAACGAGAACAAGGTCAAGGTTGAAAACCCTTCACAGGTTGTAACATATTCATCCAAATTTGTCGAACGTCTGTCCGACATTGTCAGCACCATGAATATTTCGTACAGCGCTGCTATTAAGAAAGGCACCATTGAGGTTTCTGGCAATGGTAACTCTATCGATGAAGACAAGATCAAGGCTTCCGATATCAACCTCATCGTCTCGGTTCAGGTCATCAATCAGACGACAACTCTGAAAGACTCTGCACGGTTTCTCGAAATGGATGGCGTTAGAGCTGGTTCTCGCGAATTCAATGACGCTTTTGGCGACTGCTACATCTCCGGTATGCTCCCCAACCAGCGGGCCTGAAGTGCATGGGCTTATCACAAAACAGGGTTTATCGAGGGTGGAGACTTTAGCAGCATCATTTCAATGCGCTGTCTCGACCGCAGTAAGAAGAACAGCGTTATTCGATCGTAGGTCCAAAATGTTCCAAATCTCAGAAGCTCAAGCTGATTTCGATAGCATCAAGAAAATGAACAAGACGAAGGGGGAGCCTGAAGACTTCTCCATGGACTCTTACTCGTTCTCGGACAATCTCTCTCAATCGAGTGCCGTAAAGGACACTGAGACCACAATTTCGGTCAACTGGATGGGAGGTGGCCAGATAAAAGACCCTAAGACATCATGGGACATTGACACGGTCTACGAAACTGCTGCTGCTTTCCCCTCCTTTGTCGCCAAAACCCCCCAAAAGACTTGGTAAGAAATGACTGTCGACAGTGTATGAACAACAGCTAACCTCTTTAGGGCTATTCTTACCAAGTACAAGGCGAATCGCAGTTTCAACCAGTGGGCTACATCACTGAGCCTAAAGCCTCTCGAATACGATTCTATTATATCTTACACAGCAGAGCTTTTCAACAACTTCATGGAGTACAAGCAACTCATCAAGAAGGTCCAGGACATTATCTCTCATAGGGACCAATACAGTAAGTCTAAATTCTCCTCTGACACTTACGAATGACTATCCCTAAATATCCTACAGCGGTGGGCTTAAAGCCTAAGTCGATTGATCTTCAAATCAGCACCCTTGTGGCTGTGCGCGTCGCCCTGCGCAATGAGATGAACAAGATCGTCACCGTTGTGAGTACCAGAGTGATATCGACCAAGTGAATACTATGACTTATCACGAACAGGTCAACCTACTTTCAAAGAAGCCTGAAATTCTTTCGCAGACAAACAGCTTCGACGTGGTCTCCAAAAACCATCAAGTCCGTGCTATTATCGAGGAAGCCATTTCGGCATCTCCAGAGTCTAAAGTTATCTATGATACCCCAACACCAGCTTCCCCCAAAGCCTCTGGATCAAGTGAGACGCCAGAGTCTACATCTGACTCTTCATCGACTGACTTTCAAGAAATCGATCCTTCAGAAGCTGGGAAATCAATGGCCCCTAAGCCCACGCAACAACCCGAGGTGGAAAAGAAGCAGGAGTCTTCGCAGGGATCAAGAATTGACTTGAGCGCACTAATCGCCCCAGAGGTCTGGGCCGACCTTTTACCTACAAGAACCGGTCCGCTGCCGCTCGATCTCGAGGACACCGCCGCTAGTGCAGCAGCTGCTACTATCATCCCAGCACCACCCAAGGATGACGCTGTCGACTTCCTCAGCGGCAACAAACCCAGCAAGCTCAAGGTCCTTGCGGCGGTATGCGGTATCCAGGATGTTACACAAACTTTGCAGGAAAAGATCAAGGACGGCGCAACGTTGTCGATTCCCATTAATGAGATTGACAAACTTGCCCAGAGCACTGTATATGAATCGGTCTCATCCGCCTTTTCCAAGAGTCTCGCGTTTGTTTACCAATATGGCGATGGAGTGATGCGCGTCTGTGCTGCCAATTTCAATAAGAATTCTGGCGAGTCTATTCAGATCACGCCTGCTTCAGAGCACACTGTGGTTAAACCACGCACATGGGCCAGAGACTCATGGTCAATCCTATCTATTGTCTACGGTGGCAAGGTCTTCAACGGGGAAGACCATCTAAAGAGAGCGGAAGACAAGGTTCGCTTGAGTTACAACGAAACCACCCACGGTATTCACCGCTTATCTTTTGATAACACCTTCATGGCGGAAGACCCTTGGCCAGGTGTTCAGAAGACTGGTGTCGTCTTTTTCAAGTCTTCTGCAAACGGTCCTATCCGGGCAGCAGTTGGCATTGAAGGTGGCGAATGTTTGCTCACCGATCAACCCCAGCTTGCCGAGGTGATCAAGGAAGTCCGTACCAACCAGATTGCCCTGAACCGCGCAAAGACATCTCGTAAGTATATGCAAACTGGTGATCATGACACTTGCTAACAGATCCCAGGTTACTCTGTCACATTCGAAGCAGGCAGTCTCAACATTGATGCCAGCGATGATTCATTCCTCAAATTCGATAGTGGCATCAGATTCCATTTTCAAACTGACGGCAACTTTGTCGTCTACGGGGGTGACGGAGTATGCGCTTGGGCATGCGCGAAGTACCAAGCCAACTGCGGCCGTGTTATGCGATTCCAAGATGATGGCAACCTTTGCACGTACACGGATAGCAGATGCTTGTGGACCACATCGACGGATGGCAACCCTGATGCTAAGCTTGTGCTGTCCAATACGAAGCCATATGTTGAGATTTTCAGAAACGACGGAGTAAGACTATTTAGCTCTTAATCTTTGACAGCTGGCGAAGCCAAATGACGATCAATAAGATCCTGGGATCAAAAACAGTGATCAGATCACTGTTCATTATTTTTATACGTCCAATATTACGTTTGTATATCGTCGGCCTCCATCCACGCCGAAGTGCGGCGATTGTGCTAGCAATCTATCTGGCATAACTTTGTTGCTTTATCTTAAGTTTGGATGACAAGATCTTTCAAGGCTAGAACTTCAGAGTGCTTTCAATGACAATCTATCTTGTCATATGAGATTCTTACTGCCGTATCTACTATTCTTAGTCACGCCTCAGCCTTGAATCATACCTGTCCTAGCAACCAAAGGCTTGTTTGCCTAGTGTAATTTCTCTGTGCTATACGGTGACAGGGTGACGCAAGAGTGCATATCTGGAGTACCCTGCTACTACCACCTGTAGCAGCGCGCAAACAGCTATCTCCGTAATAACGTAATTAGGGACCGGGTAGTAGTTCGCTTGGTCATCTATTATTTCGGGCTATTGCTATAAGATTTCTAAGCTTCTTATATATATAATTACAGCACTAAGGTAGTCCTTATAGTAATTAATTTCTTTTATAATAAGCTATAAAACTTAATATATTAATAAAAATGTCTTTAAAAAAGGGTAATATTTATATATAACTTAAGATTTATATAAAATTTTAACTCAATATAAATATTAAAAATACC
>JAAVUC010000417.1:0-121487 GCA_014898925.1 Fusarium nelsonii
TTACGAACGATAGGGGGTGACAATAACACTATTATAGACTTCAGGCAGCATACCTACTACCCACACAATTGCCCCAGCAAGACGTATGCAAGATGACTTTAGCGTAGTGTTGGAAAGTAATACCGATAATGAATTCTAAGGGGTGAGATGTTCCCACCTGACCTTTTTCTTAAAAGCTTAGCAATTTCCTACTAGAGATAATGTTCTCTGTCGCATATTGTCAGCTTTCTCAATACATTATAATAATGATGAAACGCTGTATCTTTGCAACGACTCTTTTAGGAGCTGTAGGCATAGCCTCGGCAGTCGAATATCCTTCGATGGTAATCGATACATGGTGCATTATTTACCTGTCTACTTATCTTGCCCCGATTTCTGGTCAGCCCGGTTTGTCGCTATCAAGACACTTGACGTTTTTCGGAAACAGTTCAACTGCAACGGCCTCGAGTACTAATCTTTTCTAACTGCTACATTTGCGTTGAACGAGTGTTGATAGTGTGACAGACACGGATGATCAGAGCATAATTGCTTCGGATCCTGGAACAACGCCTGGCTTCTCGACTTTGGATGTAGTACCGACCGAAGCACGAACGGACTCTGAGGCGCCAACCTCTTGCCCGACCACCGGATCCTTGACCGAGTCAATCGATACATCTTCACTGCCTGCAACGGACATAACCTCTTCCGCCCTTGCCACCTCCACCGGTATTGCCGCACCAACCGGACGATCTGCCATCTTCCTCGTCCAGGCATCCAGTAATCAGAAACGTGATATTAAGAAACAGGAAGTTGGAGGCTTTGTTGGTGCTGATAACCCGGATGTTTGCACCTTTGCTTTGCCCTTCAACTACGGCGAAGGCAAGCTCTTTGTTGACGGTTTACCGACGTTTTACGCTGGTGAGGATTACAAGGCGCCGAGTATTCAAGACGAAGATTCTTTCGTCCAGGGCGCCATTACCAAAAGCTTTGGAACTTCTGGCCAGACACTTGTGTTCAGGAACTCGGGCCTACCGAATGGCGATGCAGGTTTCTGTCAGGACTCCAGCGGTCAAGTTTACATCGCCTTTACTGCTAGTCCTCCTGGATGTTTCCCAGTTACTCTGGATGTCTATGAAGGTGAGAATACCCACGCTTTTGCAATTCTAAAACCTAATTTGGATGAAGTTACACAATGCCAAAATGGTCGGCTTGTGGGATTTCCAGACTTCGACCTCTGCTTTGGCAATCTCCACTACTCCCTCCTAGATTGTTGACACATCTGCCCTGGCCTCTTCGCCAATGTTCGACTCTGTATCATCTACTGTTTCTTCCGTATCTGGCACTGAAGCAATTTCCACCGTTTCTTCCCAAATCTTCGATACATCGGCCTCGCAGACGCAGACGCAGAAATTCAGCTTTGTAACATCCACCATTATTTCTTCCGAGCTTGTTGAGTCCTCTGTCACCATCAAGTCGTCTATCCTCTCCAGGGGATCAAACACTGAGGCATTATCGTCTACTGAGCAGGAGGAATCGAGTATGCTCACAACCACGTCGAATGAGACGACCGATACGACCTCTGCAGCTTTTCGCTCAACCTCAGAGACCTCGTCAGAGCCAGCTAGTTCAGCTAGCTCAGAGACGTCCTCAAGTGCTGAAGAGACAACTCCAAACACAACAACAATCTCGGAGTCTTTAACAGAGATCACAACTACAACTACAACTACAGAGGGCAGTAATACCACTACAGAACTCATGATGACTACAACTACCGCCGCACCGTAGACTGAGTGCTAAAGCGCAGGCAGTCCATGCACCGTCCAGGGTGTCGACTTTGATCTGTCTTGTGACAGCGTTATCACAGGCGGTACTTCGGTTGGAGTAGCTCCGGCAGCTGATTTTAACCAGTGCGTGTATATCTGCGCTGTTTATGCCAGCTGCGTCGCTATACATTATGAAAGAGCTACAGGGTCCTGCAATGGATTCAGCTCATTGTCTGGAACTTCCGCAAACAGCAATTTTGATGCTGCTATACGTAGCTGATCTCAATCGCTAAAACTGCCGGGATGATCACTTTAATGTTATAATTAAAGTGGTTACTATAGCCATTGCTTAAGTAACCACAACTGCTAATGCATCTCCTGGTTGCAGTAGCCCCAACAACTGCTATACAGTCGATGGGGTAATATTTCTTAGTCTTGGTCATTTTCCCATTCTTTTCTTCTAGTTACATGTCCTACTTCCAAAGACCCACTATTCAATAACTGTTTAATGTAATGCAACATAATGTTAGCAACTGTATTATCAACCAAGGAAAGATAAAAATGTATATTATAACTTATAGAAAGACGAGAGTGGTGGCTGACTGCTTAGACGACGCGCGAAGTCATACAAATTTAGCAATACGGGAGATACGAACTGGGTTGTTATTCCTCTATATGCCTGGTTATTTCGGTTAACTGTTTCTTCTATGTAGATCTTGGTCACGTGGCCTAACTTAGCTCGAGTCATTTTCGCGTCGCGTCAGGCATGGTTGGATCGTGCTGGACATTCACAGTGGGCAGTTAAATCACTCTCAATAATGGACTATGCGGGTATTATAAACCCGGTTCTGGCCATCACTCCCCATCCCACCGGAGACAAGTGTGCAGTCTGTGGAGATCTATGGACAGGCGAGCCTCAGTCGGGCCCTAATGAGCTGCATCGTAATTTACCACCCCGAGGCATCGATGTCGAGGACCTGGTAGATGACTGCGAATATTGCCAGTTACTAAAGTCCGCTTTAACCCAGCTCGCTGAACAGCCCCCAAACCGTATAGCCGTCTCTTTGAACACAAGAGACGGACTGATTAACGTCTTTGGTGGCGGTTGGGAAGATCATCAGCCATTGAATTTCATGATTTATGCTCGAGAAAAGGTATTTCCCTCGGCTTTTGGACCATTGGATATTGTTGACTTTTGTTTCAGTCTCAGTTACTACCTGATCTCCAGAGACTTGACCCGTACCTAGAGTTATGCGACCTCAACGTCTCAATACATTTCATCAACCAGCAAATGTCAGAGCGTCTTGAACAGCATCATGCGTGTAGGAACCATACATCACCACTTCCAACACGCGTTATCGAGATCGGTCCTTCAGGCTCACATATTCGTCTGATGGAAAGTAGAGATATTTCAGCTCAGTATATAACTCTAAGTCACTGTTGGGGTGGTGAACAGCCAATACGAACGACTGTCTCGAATCTCGATGAGATGACTGACTCCATTGCTCTTAAATCTCTGCCCGTCGTCTTTCAGCAAGCCATCTCGATTACCAGGGCGCTCAAAGTCGACTACATTTGGATCGATTCTCTATGCATCATTCAAGACAACCAATCGGACTGGGAGCTTGAGTCCTCCAAAATGTGCAATTATTACGAAAATGCTTTCCTAACTCTTTCCACCGCGTCGTCGCCAAACCCCAACGTCCCTTTTCTTGGCCTGAGAGACAAAAAGTGGAAACCTGTAGACTTAGAGATCGTTACCCAGTTGGGTCGTGAGCCTTTTTACGCTCAAAGGGTAGCAAGAACGCCCGAAGAAGCGGGAAAGCTTTTCACAAGAGGCTGGGCGTGGCAAGAGTCTGCGATGTCATCACGGATAGCGTATTTCACACCTTCCGAGCTAATATGGGAGTGTTCGGAGCATGTTATACCGCAAAGGTACATACCGGATCGAACCAGTTCTGATCGGCTTGGCTTTTCGAAGAAACTATCTAGGCTTCGTTTTGGTTTTCCTTTGAGGCCCTCTCTTCTGTCTAACAGAGGGTTCGGTCTAGACTATAACTCCAGTGATGCATCGTCAGACATTAGTGGTAAGCATGAGCAAACACGCAGTGGCACACAGAGTTCTCCGACTACAGAGTCCAGCCCTACACCATCCATTAGATCCAGCAACTCCGATACCGAACCAATGGACTATGTCTGGGACGACTGGGATGATCTTGTAGGGTATTATTCGCGTCGGGAACTTACCTTCTTCCTTGACAAATTGCCAGCTTTGAGTGGCGTGGCTTCACGTGTTCATGAAGTTACGAAATCTCGATATCTTGCTGGCATTTGGAGAGAGAGTCTCCCTGTCAGCCTATGCTGGATCCAGGACGTCGAAAACCCCGAAATACTAGCTCTTCCTGAGGATTATGTGGCACCGTCGTGGTCGTGGGCATCAGTCGTTGGTGGAGTTGAGGCGCAGATAGAGAGAACAATTACGAGTTTTGAACGGAGTGCCACAATACTCGAGGCATATTGTCACGTTCCTGGATTGAACCCGTTTGGTCGAGTCTCAGGTGGGCATCTCACATTGCGAGGACAGATTTCTGAAGCAATCTTGGCTTGCGATGATCCGCACAAGGTCAGTCACTATGAGATCAATGGCGCTGAAGGAGAATGGTACTTCTATCCTGATAGTGCCTTGATCTCATTTAACGGCGAGGTCTTCAGGGCCAAGGAAGGCCAAGTACTCTCGGAGTTCAGTGCCAGAGTTGTTTTTCTATATCTTGGTGCGAGTCTCCCCTCTGTATACATTGAAGGTGACAAGCCGATACACTATGCAATGGCCCTGGGCCCCTCTGGAAATAACGATGGGTCTTACTGTCGTATTGGGTTGGCAACTGTGCAGACCGATTTCTTTTTCGAGATAGATGATTCTCTTTGTAAGGACGTCAAGATAGTATAGATTTTCTACTCTTTGATTTGTTATGACTAGACGCAATATGACTCCACTCCAGCATGCTTGTGCGTTTCGGATCAATTGTCCCGGCTCCGTCATGGAACATAGGATAGCAGATCACCGTGGTAATGAGGTTGAAGATAGTCATGTGATACTGAGGCTGGCTTTAGAATGCATATCAAGAAAGCACACTAACTCACCAAGTACATTTCTTGCTATGATCGGTGCTTCTGTGAGAATCTGTGACCCACCCCTGAGGTATTATTAATATTAACAAGTATTCTGGTTCACGTTGCATTTTATCCTGTCCAACTTGCTAGGACGGGTTTCGTACCGACTGATCTCTAAACGACTATTTAACCCAACTGTTGTTCGACAATAACATGCGTATTAGCTATGCATTCAGTCACGACACAAAACTAGCCTCATGCCAAATAGAGTATGTTAACTAACTTGTCGCACTAATAATAACTAGCTGTTGTATGCTGAAACCGACTTCTGCACTACTTCGACTACCTCCATACCTTTCATGTTAGAATTTAGACGATGCAGTATTCATATACGTATATTACGATTTAGTTAACGTGGTGTTTGCGCCCCGTCACAACATTCTTGTCTGAGGCCTGACTTTGAACCCATAGCGCGATTCTGGCACGTTCATGTTCTAGTCATTGGTTCATGGTACTAGTTGTTTCGCAATTGATTTGGTGTAAAGGATACTGAACCTGCACTGAAACGAATCCCAGTCATCTTAAATAGTACTTCTTCCGTCACTTTAATCTCTAACCCCGACTTCCTACACTTTCGCCCGCCTTATTCAAAACTGTCAGCATTGTCACTTTCGTTGCTGCTGTCCTCAGTGTTGCCGTAAGCAGAAAGGAATTGATAGTGTCATAACAAGGCATTAATTATTTTATTAGGACAAACTCCCCGGCAGTTGTGCAGCAGATTATGCTAATGCTATGACACTTGACGGTACTTGTTGTAACGTGCTCGAAAACTCTGTGGCGTGTCTCCTGCAAATAAGCGGATATGGATTTGGACGTTCTGTAACGTGGGCTTAGATGCAAGTGACATCGGGAATGGTGCTAGCTATATCTGGGAAAACGTTGAGAAGATTGGATCGAAAAACTTAGCGGGATGTTGGCAATCTACCGGGGAGATGATAACGGTAATTTCCATTCATAACTCAACTATTATAAGTATAGTTTATGCTGGTGGGGTATTCTGCTGAACGAACCCCCTCGGACCCCAGTAGTCTGTAACGACACAGATTGTATTCGTAAAGAATCATCGTATCATGACGCCTCCAAGGCACCAGATGACCAGATGAGTAGAGAAGGTGACTAGAAGCTGAAGTGACTTTGTAAAGATGGATTGTACAAATATTCTACGTCAAATAGCACATCACAGGCAGCGAACTGATATGGGGACGTGAACACAAGACTTTGCTCTGTCTCGGCATTAGAAATAAATGAGTGGCCACAATCGCGGTGCATATCATGACCACACTAATCTGAAGACATCTTTGTACTTGATTTCTACTAAGGTATCGGAGAAAAGTCAACTTCCTAGCTAGCTATACAGTATGAAGTAACCAGTAGGTTATGGGCTGCTTCATTTATTTGGCTCTCTTATTTTGGAGTAGAAGATTCTTAGTACCTTCAGGCACCCCCTTGATAACATCCTTCAGGGCTATGCTCTGAAGGTATTCGCAGAGACCGACAGCAGATTTCCCCATACCAAGGAAGTAGGCTGCAACTCCAGCGACGTGTGGTGTAGCCATGGAGGTACCTGAAATAGACCGCGTAATGTTTCCAGGCCACGTGCTCAGAACTGCGACACCAGGAGCGTAAAGATCAACGACCTTGCCGAAGTTGGAAAAAGAAGCAACAACGTCGTCCTTCGTGGTTGCGCCAATGGTGCAGATGCTAGGCTCGGAAGCAGGCGAGTGACCAGCGGCATCAACAGGCTTTCCGTTCTCGTCTCCATTACCAGCCGCCGCAGCTGCGAAGAAACCGGCGTCGACCAAGGCCTTGGCAGCATCGTTGATACCCTTAGATGGAATCTCACCGAATGACATGCTGACGACTACACCATTAGGACAGTCCCTTGTAGGAGCATCCTGCAGAACTCGGTCCATACCGGCGATGATGGATGATCTGTTATTTGTTAGACGTGTTACTGAGTAGCCAGTGGGATGAAAAAACATACGCAACTCCTTCTCCAGTCGAGTTGAAGAGTTTGATACCGTAGAGCTTAGTCTTTTTGGCGACTCCATATGTCTTGGATCCGATGGTACCGGCGCAGTGGGTACCATGACCATGATCGTCGATCCAAATATCATCGACGTACGTAGCGATAAACTCGGCACGGCCCTCAAAATCCTAAGTAGTGTTAGCTTTGTTATAGAAGAAAGGTAAAAGTCATACAGGATGTTGGGTATCGATTCCGGTGTCAAGAACATAGGCGCATGTGCCTGTACCAGCCGACGAGTCGTATGAATATCGTGTTGCTCCAGGTGTCTTGCTAGATAGTCGCGCAAGACCCCACGGGGCATTCTTTTGGGTAGCAAGAATCTTGGCTGTTGAGTCTTGCTCGATATATGCCACCTAAAGATGCCCAATCAGTAATGTTACTCGAAGCGATTCAAACTTGTGTGTGCATACATTAGGGTTGTTGCGTAGGTCCTCTACCTCGCGAGTAGACAGACTGGCAGAAAAGCCACCAAGCTTATCAAAGACGATATCAGGCTTGACATCAACGGCCTTCGCAGCTGACTTGACACGTGCGGTAGTGACTGTACTTTGCGCTGCCGGCTTCATCATAACGATGTACTTGCCATCAATACCTGTTTCATCTCGAGTGATGAGTGGAGCTCGCTTCTCAAGGCTAGCCGTGGCACAACTAGCCATAAGAAGAGTGGCAGAGAGTTCCGAGACACGCATGGCAGGCAAGTTATTACAGCAATTGATGAAAGGAATAGAATTACACTGAGAAATTACCAGACCTTTACTGCATCTTCGTCCTTCTTATAATGAAGGACATACCGCTTGGACCGAGACTTACAAAAGGTCTTTGAGCCCCACTGTCGCGCAAGAAGGGCCCTGTTGGGAAGGTCAAAGACCCTGGTCAACCGCTGAGATATTCAAAAGGCCCTCCTGGAGCTGTTCACAGCACATTTATTGCCCTAGCAGGGATCGGCTCGCTTCCCATTACAGTAAATATCCATGCGATCGCAGAAGTTCATTGGACTTTCTCTCTACTAGGCAATAGGAAGGAGCTTCTCCACATTTCGGATATCCAAATCACGAGAAGCCCCGTAAAGGCTGCTGGAGACTAAAATTAACCTTCCTTTTGCGTTTTGGCTAAGGCGTAAGTTTCAATCGCTTAGTGTCATAGCTTGTAACTAGCCAGTTTTGCAATAAGAAGCAGGTTATCTCAATCGGCTATCACTAGTAAGCCACCAGATTTAGAATGAATTAAGCTTTAAGCTTCTCTCATTAACTCGATCCCTGGTGTCAGGCTAATATTTTTTAGCTTTGCCGTGAACTCAACGACTGCCATCGAGAGTTTGTTATAAATAATAGCGCAACTTGTCAGTACATAGACGTTATCAATATTCCAGAACTCCAGCGATAAAGCAAAAACAAATAGAGGAGAGGGATGGCAGCAGTTGGAAGGTTAGCGTGTATCTTTTTCATTACGGTGATGTTGAGATATCGACCAATTAGGTGACAGAAGAAAGGTTGAGCCTCGGTTGACCCTACAAAGTTCGTTAAGTCATCTGAGCCGATGGGTTTATTAGTCCCTCAGTTAGCATCTGGCAGAATCACAATTGGAGCGTGAACTTGTGCTTATTTTCTCTTTTATATGGTCCGGGAAGGGATTTGATAAGTTGCATTCTAAAGACTTGCGGGCGAGCTAAGAAAGAACGAGGATGGTAAACTGTCAAAACAGTGTATCATTATCCTGTATCGTGTCTACCTTCCCAGCCTATAAAAAGGCTGCCACTTGTATGTCATGGAAGCGCTTATTGCCTAGTCTGTCTCGTTCGTTTGTTCTAACTAAAGAGGTCACATTTGCTGATACTTCAGTGGGAAACCAAGCGAACCACAGACCGAGGTTTTCGTGATTGCCAGCTGAACATATTCTGCTCAAAGTCTCAACAAAGCTCACCCGGTATTTCACATTAAGAGCATCATAATCCATAGTGATCACATCATCATCTTGGGTTAGCATTCTGAGTCTAAACTCCTACAAAAAGACGTCATAGCCCTCGCTTGCCACAATAGAACTGCTGGAACAGACATTTGATTCAAAGACTACCTTTACCGCCTACTTTGTAAAGCTGGCTGATTACATGGATAGCAAGTGTGTTCACTGAACTCTGTCTCAATAAACTTATGCCATTTGCGTACAGTGTCCAAATTCTATTATCTACAGCCTTATACACCTAGCCTCGATGCCGCTGCACAAACTATAGACATAAAGCCTCCTGGCTACTAAAACACTTAATGCTACATAGAGGGAGCTCTTTAGAGCCGATGGCTTACTGTTCAGTGAGTCGTCAGGCGAGCCCTAGCTATAGCTAGGAGCTATAAGTTTGATTCCTGCTGGTCCCAAACTCCTCGAAGGAATTAATCGCGGCACGACATAAATTGCCCAGTCCGTATACGTCTGCCAAGAACCCGCAGGTTTTTGTAATCATAGGAGGGTCTTGACTCATTTGGTTATTTTCTCCAACCTAACTTATAGCTAATTTTTCCTGGCCAATCAACGGATAGTGTGAAACATAGATCTTATATCTCTTAGCTGGCTGCTCGACACCACCTCAGAACAAGCCGATAGGTGGTCGTCAAGTAAATAGGTGTTACAGAATCGAGGGAGTTCTCATATGTAAGCAGTAGCCCCGGGCTTTTCAGAAGTGGATAACAATCATACTCGCAAATATCAAGGCTATTCAGGCTTCAACCAACTATCAGCATTCAAAACAAGAGTTCTTCTAGATAGGATGAAACTCGAACGTTTAATTTGATCAGGGTTGCGTACAGTAAATAAACAAGGTAAGTATAAAACGATGTCAAGATAATAAAATTAACACTATCAGCAACTAACTAATACAAGATATTTTGATACCCCATTGTCAGACTGTGAGTTTCTGGCATCTGCCTGAGAGAAGATTAGAACCTCATAGAGGCCACTTAGTTGTGGTAGATGCCCCAGCGCATGTTAACGCCTCCGACGATTCCAGTCATGCTTCGGCAGCCCATGACACCGCTGGCGCCAACGAGTCCGTTCCACTCGAACCTCTTGATGGAGTCGTTGATGAGGTCAATGATATCGGTGTTGCCGATGAAAGCAGCGTTCATGTTTGATCCGGCTCCCTGGGCTCCGAAGGCGCAAGTTCCGTACTGAACAAGCTGGTGGTGCTCACCGCCAGCACCGACAGTCCACTTGCCGCCGCCGGCGATGTTACGGGCGATTTGGCGACAGTCAGAAACCTTCGGGGAGCCACCGGAGGAGTTGTTCTCGAAGGTGGAAGAACCACACATGTCTTCCTGGCCGCGCTTCTCGAAAGAGAGGGCAGAAGGGTTCTGGGAAACGGGCTGGGCAGCGACGAGGCTGGCCATAAGGAGGGTAAGGATACTGGCGTTGAACTGCATTTTGATGGATGGGTACTTGAAAAGTAGAGATTGTAGGTTGTGAGTGTGTAGGTTTGTGTGTTGGAGGTGATAGTTTGAGTGAGAGAGTTGGTGAGGATGAGAAGGGTATTTGGGACGGAATGTCGCAGGTTCTTATACGAATTTCATGTGGAAATTCAACCTCAGTCTCGATGAAGTCCAGCCTCTATGTTGAGTATCCTTGTTGCTTTGATACCCTATCAGAGACAAGCCTGCACCACTAGACTGGCGAAGACAACAGTTTCACAGTATCTTACTCAGGTAGAAAGAGGCAATTCCCACAATAGAAGGCCATTTGTCATTTCCGTATCCACCGGAAGGATCAGTTGAGAAAGTTCCATCTAATTCAACATCTAGGCCGCCCAATCCTTGAGAATTTCTCTTAGCGGGCTACTCGGCCATCGGCACAAATCAGGTCCGCTTCAAAAGTCACCCAACCATACTGTGAATGTTGAACCACAACATTATTTCTCGCGTGACAAATGATGCAGGGTTCGAATATCCACAGAAATGATCTTCCCAAAATGTCGCTTTGAACATAGGGACCCGTGACCAGGATGGGCTGTTGAAGTTGCCTGTCCTGCCCTTCAGTTTCTTCCTGAGCAAGTGGGTATCAAACTAATCTGAATCCATTTTCAACGTTACCAAAGCTTCCTCGAATGATTAACCTAAAACGGTGATAGCTTATTTATTTCTTACCCTATATGCAGTGTTATTTTTCTGCTTTCACGAGTGAATTGTTATTAATGCGCCAAGGACAAAGTCAGCATATCAAGATAGAAAGAAAATAGAAAAGAGTGTAAAGGAAAGGACTAGCTGCAAATGCACCACGGAAATGTTACCACTGCTACAGACCATAGTATTCGCTTAAAGCAGAGAACTATTTGGCAATTGCCTCAACAAATCGCGCATGAAAATACCGCCTCACAAGGCTGTACAGTTGACTCCAACGTGAGATAAAGACGACCTAGTCTCCATACTTCAACCGTCTCACAGGCAATATAACCCGATGAACCCTGAATATTGTGCGATAGGCAGTCTCGGAGAAGAATCCGGGTTGGGCTCCTGTGGGGCATAGCCGAGCCTCGCGGCTAATCGGCCAACCCACATAACGCCCTATGCGCAGATTCGAACAACCACACCAATCAGGAGGACCAAGTCAGACAACCCTGGAGACTCATTCGCCTACAGCTAACAAAAGACCCTATTCGGCAACGGCCATGTTCAGGCAAACCGACAAATCACAAAGGCCGAGGCCGGGTAAACCTGGCTTCTGACTACTCCACTGTAAGCCAAAATCGAGATACTTACATTTGACGGCCCGTCGCAGAAGGCGATTGGCTGCCCCTGGTCTGGTGGGTGTTAGTACAGTTCAAAGATATCTTCCAATAGCTAAATGGTCGAGAAGGGTCTCTACAGGTGTCATCCCCGGTGCCTGCGAGTGAAACGTTGCTGGTAGTCTTTTCATATTGGCTCTAGGTCCTGGACATGGTACATTGTAGGCAGACCCAGCGAGTAGTCAGCTACGTTACTGCGAGTACGGGCCAGGGGAAGTTCATTTGTAACGGAAACTATGTATACGAGTACAGAAGATGAGTCAGTGATCTACATTTCTGGTCGGATCATGAGTAGGGTTTGACTTGTACTCGATGACGAGGAGACTTACAGTATCTGCCTACCCTTAACATTAAGGCGGAGCATTGGAACGTTATTGTGATTAAATGCTACGCCTAAAATAAGTCGAGCATGGCGATAAGTAGTCGTAGATGAAGTCCTGAACAGAGCAGTCAAGCGACAAGAGTTATCATGGGGTCGCTGTTGTTGTCAATTTACTGACGATTATCTTGTGCTCCATGACGGGAAGATTCCCATATACTTTCATGCTGTTCACGAGTCGTATTTTCTTCAACGAAACCCTCCAGAGTTCTGGACTCTCGAGGAATCGCGCCTTTCATGGTGTCCCTTGCGCTGCGACTTGAACGTTGGGCAGGGATTCGCAGGCACTTCAGGTCTCTAAATGGTATCGAGCATACGAGACGTGAATAAGAGGCACAGCCTGCCGTCACGTCGTCAATTTTAGCCGTAAGAGGATTATTATTAGTTTTGTTTCGAGGAATTCTTCTCGAATGACCTCTTATCTGTCTTGGCAGTGGCTGTAAGGGCAGGATCTCGATAAAGTTCGGTGTTTATAAGCAGACTCTAGTCTCGGCAAAGAGGATCCTTGAATCCAAATTTGTCAGCCGTTATAAGTCATGAGACATGAGCATATTCCTATGACTGACAAACAGCATTAGAGCGTACTCTACCTCAATGGGAAAACGCAGATCGCGGAGTCCCGCACGTTTTTGTTTGCGTTACCTGATCTAGACGATGGTCTGAAGCCACGGTCACAGTGACCCGCTCCGTAGAAGGTGAGGAAAGTTATGTTTGTGGTTCATGCTGTCGCCTGTGCTGTTGGGAATGTGAAAGTTGCCTGTTCAGAACGTTCATATGAAAGTGGTCACTTGTCTTGAGAGTCATTGCCACCTCCAGCATATAGGATTCTGCTCGTTGCTCTCAAATGGTTTTATTATTGAACACTTGACAGTTGTCCCGAAGAAGGCATTTACGTCACTACTCTAATTTCGACCGTTCACTTATGTTCCAGTCTGTTTTGACCTCTTGTCGGTGGATTTTTAAAAACCGGGTCCACGTGTAGTGGAAACAAAAGCGTTATGTATACGAGCCGTCATGTGCGACGTAGAGTCGTGTTATAACTAGAACCAAAACCCTGATTATGCCTCCTCGCAGAGTAAGATGTCAGTGGTATGGTCTGGGCTGAGTCAGAGTGCGTATTAGATGTATTTGAAGGGGTAAGGCACAACAGCACAACTACGATTACAGATACCCCCGCCTCAAACGTAACCGTTAGTATCAACGGCAGTGTATGCTCGGTGCCGTGGCGCTCAAGTTATTTCTGATGTCTGGCAATAGCTGGTGACTGACTTTCTATTGTTCCTGTTGACGAGTATTTATCGCTCAATAGTCGGCGATAATACTTGCTCTTATCGTTCGATTCATTTCAAGCCCAGTGCATTCGGTGGAAAGTCAAGAACTATTGCGATCAGAGCTACAAATCGCATCCCTGGAATATTTGAGTGTAGGTGCTTCGTCCTCAAAGAGTCGCGTGTACTGGTTAACGTCGCAACTCGTCGTACGCACACTAGACGAATCCATCTATTGTTACTATTTGACACGCTTCTGCCATCTTCCTTTCGCTGATGCAAAGCACTGTAAACCCTCCTCTAAAGCAATAAGATCATCAACTAATGTTACCCGCTTATCTCCCTAAGACTCCACCACGGAGTAACCTAAAATACACAACGCGGACAAATCATCTTTCGTTTTAACCACGTGCGGTGTCTTTCCTCCGTGATCTCGTGTCGGAGTATTCATAAACGGTATAGCGCTTTTCGCTTCTGTCGTTTCGCGTTACCATAGCGCGTGAAGGGAGAAAGCAACAATATCTTACCCGAAGATATAGACTCGCGTACGTGTTGCATTGTTCCCTCATACCAGCCCACTAGAAGTCACCCCACATTGCACCTCTACTAGGCGTATGTGTCAGGACAATATAATTGGAGTTCGGTGATACCAACTTAGAAGGCAATCCTCTCACAATGATGCAATTGCCGTTCCTGTCAACAACTAGACCACCAGCCCCGTGTTCATGAGAGCGGGCTTATAGTAAACAGCATCAGGCGGAATATATCTGATCAGATACCCGCCAACTGTGGAGTTGAACAAGTTCCAAATTGTTGTAGAGGGCGAACAAGAATCGTGAGTTGTCTTGTAGACTGTTAGAGAGTGGATAAACTATAAGTAAAGTAGCTACGCATCGATATTGTTCCTCTGCAAGTCCAGACACAGTAAATGATCCTACGACGGCAAGGCGGGTGAAACTTCGATAAGAGTAGCATCTCAAATTTCTCTCGGCAGCGTGTACCAAGATTGCATGAAAATTTCCCTAGAACTCTCGATAGGATCGCTTCTCATTATATTTCAGCGGAAGCTGATGACTGATGATTGAACTGGATACGCTCAGCATCATGACACATAATACAGGTATGTGGGAAAATAGGTAAGAAGCTTGAACAGTCACGAAAAACTCAGTTCGGAATGAGAAAATAGACATATTGGGCTAGCATTGTCTCATAGCTGACGTCGCCCTATCCATTAATCTGGGGCTTTGTTTTGAATCAAGTTCTAACAAATGAGGAACTTCACTAATTATGCAATACGCGTATAAGATGGTGGGTAGGGGCGGAGGCGCTCAGGAAAGTTTGAGACTAGTGGCTGTGACACGCATTCAATGAAGCTGATACCCCACGATCAGACGGCAAGCTGATTTCAAGGCTGTCATATTTCCTGGGGGCGATTAACCTTATATTTATCCTGTTGAAGTAAAATAAAATCAACTGTGCTGTTACGCAAATACAAAGAAAACATTTAGATCAAGCTCACACTTCCATATCTACCCTGGTAGCTTTGGGGATGCAAGATCAACATCCAAGGCTATACATGCTCTTCGTCTGAGGACCGTCCCCACGTCGCACGCCATTGTGTTTGAAGTACCTATAATCTTTCCAAGAAATTACAGCGGCCCAGAAATTGACAAACCTGACATTTGAGTGAGTACCTTTCTTTCGCTTATATCAAAGTTGACTTACATGATCACCGCGGAGACCAGCCCAATGAAAACTCCAATTGCGCAGTTCACTCCAATGCACACACTGCTGACAGTGCCAAATGCCAGACCCATCACCACGCCCCAAAACACGATCTCCATGGTGTTGAGAATTGCATTCGCCTTAAGGCTCCCGAACCGTTTGAGTCTATCAATATTTTGGGTCGTGTGCTCGTACGTTAGAAAGACATATGACTTGATGCTCTATATAATTGTGAGTACAGATAACAACTCCCGTGCCAATTTGGCTAAACACTCGTGATAACAGACCATTGTGATAGCCATAATTTCTGATCTTGTCACTGGGATGCTGTCTGGTTCTGTGGCGACTTTGGCGATGCCTAGTGCGAGAGCGACAGTGACTGTGACAGCTTGGAAGATAAAGACTCTTGTTTTCGAGTTGTGCTCAAAAAATCGGCTCTCGAAGAAGTCTCTAATTAACATGGTGGTGGTTGGATTGAAGATAGTATTAACAGCGAAGGGTAAAGATTAAAATGCTTGGAATCATCAAGAATAGCAGAATGATGGTGGGTTAAGAAGGAAATGCAAGGTTAAAGAACAGAACTAAGTATCCAGCTTAATTTAAAATAAATTGAGACATTCAGGTCTTGCTCAAATATTAGATGTTTATATGTCAGCTACCGCATTCTATACGCGTATACAATTTTACCTTTTTAAGTGAGTGTTACGCGTATAGCGAAGCCGTCAATATACCCTGTTGAATAGCTATGACAGTAATTAGTTAACCCACTGAGTAACAAGTGGAGCGCTTATTCCGATCTTAACCGCAGGTATGGGATTGATATCGTAATGGAAGCATGATCTATTCAGAAGGCCTCGCAAAGACTGAGCCTTCAGGTGGTAACTGGCCAAGTAAGATGGTCCGGGCCGGAATAACTACCATTCCGGCCCATCTCGTCTGTCCTATCGCCTCCATGCACAATAATCTAGCTATATGCTTGAAGTAGGTCGGCCAACAGCTATATCTTACAAGAAGGATAAATTGGAAAAATATTTAATGATGCTTTGTAAGTTATTGTAACCCCTTTCTGGCTCCATAGGTAAGGCTATAGCTTTGCAAACAGCTTAACGTAGAATATCCTATCTCTCGTAAGCCACGCTGATACATACAAACAACGAGATCACGAGTCAGTGTATCTTGCACATGGATCTCCAAAGCAGGCCAACAATCTTATCCTTCAAGGCCGATATAATGTAGAAATCCAACCTGAAGATGGAGGCGACTTTGATCACATATCCCAATCCACCACGACTTCCTAGCGAAGAATCTCATCATCGTGATAGTAGGAATCTTTTTAGTAACTATCGTGACTAACCGTCAAATTATTTAGTTAGAGGTTTTTGATATCAGTCTTAGGCTTTCTCAGCATAATGGATCCATCCCGTTCCGGATCTTCTAATACGAGGGCGCAGTCGTGCGCTGTGGAGACCTTACTGACATTGTCTTCGTAGACGTGAAAGATCTTCTACTTGATTTCCCGTGTTCGATAATGTCTACTTAGATGTGGCTTGTGAAGTCATGTCGTTGGCGTTGCCGATCTCGTTGTTGCATGCTGGACTTGCAAGAACTTCATATTGACAACAATTCGTATTAGGTACGAAGAGGTGATCGGATCGCCATGGATTGGACATATGGTTCTTCCTGGCCCCTTCTTGGCTCTTCTCGGCCTCGTTTCTCGACAATGTTCAAGACCCTTGTTCTAGCAATATCCATCTACAAGTTCAAAGGCACACTGTTACGTCGACCTTCAAAGAAATAGCTTGGTGATAAAGCCTCTCATCTCTAGAATGGTAATTGCCATTGTGAATATGACAGTCGAAACCCAGTGTGATTGCTTATCCTAGCCACGTGATCTAGAAAGTGGTTCAATGAGTCGATGTTGTGAAGATATCTGTCAATGCAATCATGTATCCGGACAGATGAAGTCATGGCGTACAAGCGAAGTGTAGCAAGCAATCGAAAGGCGTCCTTGAGGAAAAAATACTTCTGGACCTGTGGAGCCAAAATTGGGTCCCAAAAATGCACCATCTCGTTACTTTCCACGGGATATAGCAGCTTTCCGGCGCTAAGCATTGCACTGGGTCATCTGATGCAACTGGATATCGATGTCTATCATGAGTTGTAGAATCGCACAGCTAGTCTAGTTTTCTATCGTTTCGACAATCTCCGAGGCTGTTGTTGCTAGAAACCGCGGACAAGTCTCTTTCTGCTACAATTATCACAGCCAGTTGGTTTCAGATGACACTCAGTCTCAATACATCAGGACAGAATCGCGGTTCCAAGTGCCACTATGTCAATATTCACCCTGATACGGCGTTTCTTGCATTGAGTACAACCATATCTGGATTTCAGATGCTAGTTTCGTGAAGGTATGATCTTTTGAATTTCTGCATATTAACATACAGCTTATCATGGTAGACTTTGCCTTGAACTATGGTCGATCATCATTAGAACGCATGGCCGGGACGTTGAATAAGTCTCCAAAATGCTTGCCTGACGACAAATTTCAGACCATGGATTCTTGTGAGTGCAAAGAGGTAACGTCCAGATGGTGAAGTTAGCAGAATTTAATAACGTGCTTCCAAGCGGATATAGTGGGTAGCACTGTAAGGTCATGATCGAGCTCTCAAACGGAAGTACTCTTTTCTTTATTTTGACAATACCATAAGCCGATAGAGTGATCATAGTTCCTATGCCAGTCATGAGACATTCTAAACGGCAAAGAAGCAAGTATATGATTTGATTTGTAACTGCGGACACAGTCACTGTGTGCATATCCGATTGATTTGCTGATAGATCTATGGAAGATTGCAGCCAGAAACTGACACTGAAAGCCGTCGGTGAGATATAATCGCTCTTATTGTATGAGATTGATCCAGCCAATCCCCGATTCCAACGTATCCCTACGGTCCCAAACGCAAATACAGTAATGCGAGGAGAAACAAATGCTTCACATTCTCAAGGAAGTAACAGATATACAGATTCAATATTAGTGTAGTAGTGTAATGCCATATGCAATGTACCTAGTTCTGAGTTATCGATGAACCCTGGTATTTTACCCTCTCGCCTAGTTCTTAACCTCCAACCCCTCGCTGGTAGTCTCATGCTTCTCGGGACGGCTGACCAGCGGCTTCAGTCCAGGAAGGGAAACAACAGTGATAGCGAGCGCCATTTCAACCATACTCAGAGGGTCTGCAAAACAATGTTAGGTCTTGTGCCATAATTTAAAGAAATTAGAAAAAAGACATGACTTACAGACAAGGTTCTCCTGTCCAGTGCCGACCTTGAGGGTGATAAATCGGACCATCGTGGTGCAGATCGTGAGAGCTCCAAGAACGAAGGTGACGGTAACACCAGTGGAAGGCTTAAGAACACCACGGATAAGAAGGATAAGGGGAAGGGCGTAAACTGAAGAGTAGGTGTTAGCATCTGGGACTGTCGCATGTTTCTGCGGGTAGTGCTTACCAGCAAAGTAGCAGGCCAAGTTCAGAGTAAAATTCAGGATGAATGGCTCGGGAGCGTAGAAAACACTGCAAGCACCTTCCTCTTGCGACCACTGGACAGAGACATCCTTTCCACAGAAGAAGGTGTCATCGAAGAGAATGACGAGGTATGAGATGCAGACAAAGGCAGTGATGCCGTATAGCGTCTTGCGCATAGCGGAGCTAATGCCGTTCGAGGGAAGGAAGTACGACCAGTAGAAGGCCAACATACTCAGTTTGGGAAAGCCCATTCCAAAATCGTAGAAGTAGTTCGAGGCGAAGGAGATCTGGATATATGTCAGCCGTGCCGGAATCATATTGTGTGTGGGATTCCATACTTTGGAGAGCTTCACGGAGGTTTCGTATTCATCCAGAACGCCCATCTGATAAGTCAGGGTATCGCAAATGATCAGGGCGAGAGCATTGAAGGCTGAGAGAATCAACAGCCAGTCTGAAGCATCGAGCTTCTGGCGGGCGCGAAAGACGCGTGCATAGATTCGGAGGCCGACAAAGACGTATGACACTGATAGCAAGATCCATTCCGAGATCCAGGAGGATGTAAGCACATGATCGGGGAGGAAGGCCACCACAAGCCAAAGAGACGACTTACCATGCAGTCCTTTCCGTCGATAAAGAACGCCATGTTGAAGGTTTGCGATTTCGTAGATCAGCCGATTAGAAGGCAAATGTCGGCGTGAAAGGAGTGTTAGAGAGTGAGGAACAATGCGGATTAGCGTTTGGTATGTAAGAAAGAATGACTTTTATTCCAGATCTCTACAGCGTTAGACGCCACATAGAATAAAAAAAGAACCCACCTCGGTTGGAGAAGAAAGTAAAATTTTGGTTTGCAACGCATGAATGTAACACAAACCGGTCCCTGGAACGACGTGGCGTGATTTTATCCGATGCGTGTGTGAGGCACATTGTCAGCTAGGAGCGACCAACACCAATTGACACTAATTATCGTACCAGGAAAAAACGAAGGAGAAATTTAAGTGCAACGGCTTTTCTTGGTCGATGGGTCAGAATGGAGAAAAAACCGGGGGTATGCTCGACATGCATGGAACAGGGGGTTGTATCCCCCTGTCTCGCTTTGAGATTGCAGTCAAGTGATTGGCATACGGCTTCTCGCCCGTGAGAACCGGTAAGCCGAAGACAAACCCTGCACCAACATCCTGCCAAATGGTCAAGGGCAGTAATTGAGACGTTGCATGTGTTGGTTGACAGTTTGGATTGAAGCGGTGCAGAACAGAGGCAGAGCTTGGTTTATACACCAATGAAAGACAAATTGCCCCTCTTCAACGGAGATTATGCTTAATTCAGGCTTCTACGCCACATCGCGAAGATGGAAATGACTGCGTGCCATGGAATAATAGAAGAACAGTTGACAGAAGGGTCGATCTTGTAACGTCCAATGAAAGATGTTATTCATTATGGGATTTTGTAACTGTACATGCGTCCAATCCCATCTCTAGAAGAAGTGCCAATCGCAAATCGCTTATGTCCGGCTGTTTCCCAAATAAGCCCTTCCGTTGCATCCACACTACTTGTTTCTCTGACAGGCAATCAGCACTATTTTGGAAAGCTCCCGTTGTTCCGTCCTTTCCCCGACCCTGTCCCTTTCCCCGTCCCTTGCCAATCACCATCCTCTCGGCGCTGGTAAGTCACGCTTACACGGGCCGACTTGTAAATGCCGTTGAGGTTTGTCAGCTCCACTTCACTGCCCGAGTCCTCCTCAGGCACCGCCGCCACACGAGCAGTGTTTCCATAGGGCTCGGCGTGGTGATCTCGGCCACTGGACAACTTGTTGAAATGACTCGATGAAGTAACTGTTGCTGAGTGCTTATGATAGCCGGAACCTGTTTGCGTAGTTCCTTGTTTCGTAGAACGTAGGCCAAGGCCGTGGAGGAGAGATTTGAGCGCTGGTAGAGACACTACAACAATAGCAGCTGCAAGCTCAGTCATTGAAAGCACATCTAGATTTGGGTTATAAGTAAGTGTGGTCAAAGCTGTGGATAGCGACGGGCCAAGACTCACAGACATTGGTCCATGCGTGGATGGTATCGATAGTGATAAATCGGCCGATGCTTGCTCCGACTGTGATGATTCCGGACGCGAAGATGGCGACCAGGCCAACCATGTAGCGACGACTAAGTTGTAGGCCAAAAAGGAGAGGAAAAGGAAGGACGAATACTAGAATGCTGTGTCAGCTAAAGGCAATTAGAGCGACAATGTTAAGACATACCTAGGACATCAGAGACAACATTCAATCCCCAGTCAATGCGGAAGACCATTTTCGAGTCGAAGGTGCTGCAGTCTCCTTCAGGATCCCAATTGACAGCTACATTGGTACCGCACCAGAAGGTATCCAAGAGACAAGTTGTCACCATAAATGTGCCTGTCAGTACCGTAGTAGCATATAGAGCCTTGCGCAAAACAGGTAGGGTCTGCGGAATGAGCTTGAAGTAAAGCGCCAGCAATGCCAGTTTCGGTAGATAAATTCCAGTGTCGTAAAAATAGTTGCCCGCAAACGAGACTTTTGCTAAGGCGATTTGGTCTTCCATGCTTCGTTCTGGTGCTTGCGGATCATATTCATCCATTCCTCCCAAGTTGTAAGCTGCTGTATCGGTTCCGAAAAGAGCGGCGGCGTCGAGCCATGATGCTATGAGAAACCAATCACTGATAGTGAGGCTCTGTTGTTGTCGGATCGTTCGAAGGGTCAATCGAGCAAGGACAAGGAGTGATGCTACCGCGAAGAGCACGGCCTCGATGGGCTGCAAGATCGATTACCGTTAGCAAGCGAAACATGATTTAGGAAAGGATTTTCGATCCCAAGTTGCACTGGACTTACCACGACGGCCTCTTTGGCGACGCCAGGCATGAGGAAACGAGCGTCGACAAGAAGGGCAACTCTTGATTGTTAAATGAAGGTGATTAGTGCTAGTTACGATTTAACGCTTAACGAAGATGGGGTTGGCGTCAATTAAATCCAAAAGCCTCTCCCGTGGCGTCTGACATACATGAAGCCTGTGGGTGGCACGTCAAACATCAAAGAAAAGAATTGACTTCTAATCAGCACACATTAAGTTCGTTTTACGGGCTAGAACGGCCTTTACAATTTCTAAATCTATGGGTAACCCGTGAAAGTGACGCCGGGGCTCTCACACCCTCCGACTCATCGATGTGTCTACTCGGGACCTTTTGTGATGCGAGCATATGCATCTCGCTCGAAATTGTTAGTATCAGGGGTAAAGACACTGAAATTCGGCTCTTCAACGCCACCGTCCTGCCTCAAGAGTGCAATTGCGCCATCCTTGTCCGTACTCCGTCTACAAAATGTGGTGAAGATGCAAGGCACATGCGACCACTGGTCGAATCCTCAAGGTCTAATCTCGTGGTAATGGGTAAAAAAGCAAGGATCACGAAACAGCCGGTAACTGAGACCGGTCTTTCAGATTATCCTATTGGATGGCTGCAAGGAGGATCAAAGGCCCGCATCACGCTTCCGCTTTCTTTTCTCGGGTGTTTTGAGACATGCCGGTTCCTTAATAATTACGTTTATGCGTTTGAGGCACGAAATAGCAGAATTGCGCGCCCGCATTTCAAATGGCAACATAACGACATTGCAATAATGTCTGGCCAATTGTGGCGTTGGCATCTTTCGTATGGGAGTTTCGGAGCGAGGCCCCGAAAAGATCGACACCACCGAGATTCTGGTTCAAAGTGGATCCTTGCAGAAACACCAGAAGAGAGGTGCTTGGCACAGTAGATCAACTGGGGCAAAGGGCAGGGTCGTAATACGGCGGATCCTCGTTTAGCTCTCACATGCCGCTCTTGCCGAGATGTGGAAAGCGATAAGACCATCCATTGCAGTCGTAGAGAAAAACAAAGTACATCTTCAAAAAGCTTTCAATTTTTCAGCTGAAACATTCCTTGTAAAACAGACCACAATTAGAAGCAACGCTGCGTCGGCAAAACAAGCGAAAGATTTAAAATAAAAAGCAAGCAAATGGGATCTGGCGATTAAAGTTCGTGTCAAAAATCGGATGTTGTCTTTGATGCGCAATAAGCAAACTCTCGGAGACAAAGCGGGATAAGCAGGAGTAACAGGGACTTTTGGGTGATAAGACATGTTATTATAGCCAGCCCGGATAAATGATCTTACTTCCACCTGCTACGGACTAATGCTGGCATGTTGCTTTAAGCTTTCGCAACTAAGCTTTCGGAAAGCACGGAGCTAACGCTTCTTTTATTAATGGCATTTTAAAATTGTTAAGCGGTGGAGCTAGGTAGTGGATGGCCCCGAAGTTTGAATGTGAGAAATTTTGCTCTCCAAGTCTATTGAGTTCATGCCAACTAAGCTCCAGTTTCTCATACAGTACAAAGACATTACCCACCGTTGACATCTGATCTTTGTTTCAGCTGGCCCAGTGATTGACTTATTAAATGGAGTGTGGAACGTATATCAAGATCAAGTTGACAAAATATTCTCGTATTTGACAAGGTATAGCTGGAATGTTTAAGATCTGTAATTGTTCAGAGTTGCTTGGCCATTCTTCTTGACCAGGTTAAGCAACTGGAGTGTCGAGTCTGATAATCGAAGAATAAGTGCCAATTCACAAGTTACTTGATAATAATTCTAAGAATTTGATAAGAAAGCAGACAAGGGGACTATTTTTGTCTATAGTAGTAGGTAAATACTTGTCTTCTTCAACAGAAGTCTTTATATGTAGGGTAATCAATAAGTCTGCTTGCTGGTTCTTAGGTAGATTATAAAGACTTAAGCTTCAATTCCCTATTTTCCTTTTTCCCTTTTCCTTCATCTTTTATTGCAGAATCCGAAGCAACTTATGGTTCTGTTTAACTCTCTTAGCAATGTTGTTAGATGACAGTTCATACATGCGCGAGTATTTGTCAATAACTTAACTTTTATGCATTATCGTATGATGTATCAAACAAGATTGACAACAAAAGCAAGCTATGATTCAAAGATAATTATATTGTCCCGTATACGCCCAAGACGCCTTGAATGTCTTAGTGATATATATTTAGAGTTAGGGCTTGCAGTGACTCAAGTCACGTTAATGAGCTTGAAGACTTTATCTGAACTATTGTCGCCATCTCCAAGAGCCCAGACATACCGGCTCTCATGATATTACCATCTTCATAGAACGAACAGGACGAAGAGGTCGTTATGCAGGGGAGCATAATTACAGGTTAAAGAAAACACAGTAAAGGTCCTGTACCAAGGGGGACATTTGACTACTCAACGATGTCAAAACCAGTGTTGTGTTTGGGCTTCAGGTACTTCAAAAATGGGAAAAATATGGAGTAACTGGCGATGGGATCGATAGGTCGACTGAGCCAGTTCTATTGCTTTGTACGAATGAATGATATGAACGATGTGATAGGGACGTTCTATTCAAAGGGTTGCACAGACAAAGTCGACAAGATGGTTAGTGCAGCTGTAATCGTTTTGCAGCATATTACCTAAGACTCTAACAGTGCTATACAAGGACTCAGTATCATGACGGCAGACAACGGATGGCCTTGCATGGAAAAGTTTGCTATCCGCGAAGAATGGGAAGGCACGTTATCTCTGCCCAGTCCAGCAATATCAAGATCTGTAAATCCATCACCACCGGCTCCCTAAACATGAACCCACTAAGATCAATGCTTTAAAGGTGTTAGGCCCCAGAATGACTTGTGAAGCTAGGGTATATCTGCAGTTTCGAAAGGAGAGTTGGAGTTGCTGCAGCCTGGCTTTTCCTTGGCCTTCCTTGTTTATGAAGCATTTTATTGACTGTCATATTTGCTGACACAGTAGTTAGAACACATGATATGATGTCTATCGAACTATGTCATTGGTGAAATTTATTTGACATTCGAGTCACTCCTGATTCCGCCTCCCACCACCATTTGCCAGTAGTAATCCCTCCCACCTACTGCCGGTGAAGTCGGGAGTAGCGTAGCGGAGAGGATGTGGGGAGAAAGGAAACTTGTGCTTGATGATGGCAACCCCGTGAATATCTGCCAGGTCGTTCTGGCGATCTTGCACCACCTTGTAAAGATCTACTACTCGAATCTTCCCTTCTCTGACTTTGGCATTGCTCTACCGTCTGTCGCAATGCATGGATCAACAATGGAACCAAAAATCATCCGCTCGGTCGAGAATCGCTTGACGAGGTGATATCGTAATGGGCCTAGGGGCCAGCAACCATATAGTAGAGAGGTAGGCAAGATCGGCGGCATTCGTGATAATGGTAGGCAAGCAGCTCTAGTAGGCGATAGAAAGGTTCGCCATTTACCAGATGGTAATCTTGATGGGACCCGTACTCTCAGGCCAACTTGAACCTTGCCCACCCTGATCTGATCAGATACATGGCTATGTTGTATGGCGTATACTGCCGGGGTCACCAAGTTGGCTAACTGGTAAATCCAGAGACGACCAGCCCGGTCTCCGATCGCTTCGCGCGGCGATGGCGTAACGGGCTCAGGGTTTGGGCAACTTGTGTATTGGTAGTGGGATCACTTTTGTCGTTCTAAGTTGTAGGCTCAAGTCCGCACTTGATTTAGACGTGAAAACGGTAATTGCCGACCTATGGTCATGTCGTCGACAGTAGCCCAGGAAGAAGACTGCTTGCTGTAAGGTGAAGTCGTAGCCCACGAAGAGGAGATTTCCGATAAGATGAAAACGAGACTTCTGGAAGAACGTGCCAGTTACTGAGACTCGTTGCTGCAAATGTCCGTCGTGTTTGTGAAGCGACCGTTTCCGAACTGGAGAAGCTCTAATGATCACCCTACCCTTCAAGCAAGGACCGGTCGATGCCTGTGAGGGAGAGGCAGGGCGTGTAGGTTGCGGTATGTCGAAGTAGCAAAGACTAATAAAACGGGAATATCGATCAAGGGTGCGGTTGATGGGTGGTGATATGATGGGAAGACGATTCGCCCCTCGACTATTGCGCCATGGAACGAGTCGTCGAATTCTGGGTGGATGAGACACAGACAGGTAGCTACTTGTCGCAAGATCGTCCCTTCAAGGAATTATAAGCCAGGACAACGTCATCCTGGAGAATAGGGAGCTCAACTGAACAACAACAGATTCATTCAAGCTTCTGGCGAGGCTTATTGTCCTTATCTCCGGCCATATCTTCAAGGTAATCTGACGAAGTTGACACCGATTCGATCGTGTATGCTGAGGATGCCATAATAGCGAGGTTGATGACGTTGAACAAAAAGAAAGATGAGCAGGTCTGGCCGATGATGCGAGGCTATGGGTAATTCGCGGCGATTGCCCTTTCAGATTTCCCTGGACCTGCCCATCTGTCTTAGTTGGTGGTGCCTACCCGGGTAAGGGGACCGGGAGCCGTGCTCAGAGGATCAACGATGACAGACGACAGATTTCATAAGAGAGTTTTGCAAACTGCCTGATCATATGTCCAGATAAATAGAACAGCTACGAATGTGCTCTATCTGAAAAGTTGGCATGTCATAACAAAGAATATAGGTAGTGTGAGTATACAAAGTCCATAGAGGTAAGAACATGCTGTCTCCATTCTGCTATCATCCTAACCTGGATCCCACGTGATGATAATCGATAACCATACAACATGATATACACTGGTTGGTGTTTTTCACAGTGTCTGGACACAGTCGCTACATCCAGCTATCAAAGTTCTGCCTCAAGTCTCAACAAAGTTATTCTCAGTTTCGCTACATCCTGGCTTCTGTTGACCTTCCGCGTCCCTCGGGTATTTTTTTGACTGCTGGATTTGCTGATAGAGTGGTCTACACCCAGCATCCTATGTTTATCGGAGTATCCTTACTGGTTACCGACATATGGTAGGTGTTGTAGGTGAGTGGTCACCATGGCAGGAGAGGTCTATCCACATGGACGTCCTAATGGCAATAGGTGCAAGTCATAAGCGATGGTAACTGCCCTGTAGTGATAGGTAAACAAAGATAATGGGATGTCGTCTGTTGGAAGTAATGAAGCTCTGTTTACCAAGTTCACCATCGAGTACACTTGTCCCCTACTGAAGAACTCTGCTCCTATTCATCAGTAAGTGCTCCACTAGTGTCATATTATCTTACTGTTTGGAGACTGTATTAACTAGCTTGTTAGATCATGCCTGCCCAAATCTGCGTCGGTGGAGTTTATCGTGAGATGAACGACAAGGAAATGAGAACCGATGGCCTTGCTCGACTGATCCAGATCAAAGAGGCCATCGCGCGTGACCGACGTCCGGACCACCCACTTTACCGTCTACCAGATCCCGTCGGGCCTCACTATACGATTAAATTTGACGGTCCACCAGATGCGATGGGTCTTCACCCTGACGTCGAGAGACAGATGGAGATCCTTGGCCAGCCGGTAAATGAATACTATCTTGTGTACACCGACCCTAGCAATCTCCCCCCCAGCTCCACGAACCGACCCTACTGGAATTACGTCCATAAAAATGGACTTGTTGTTGTTTGTTGCAACAACATGCGAAACTATGATACTGTCCCAAAACAGTATCAGTGGAAATGGGCGGACCTAATGGCTTCAAGCTGTGCGGCCACTATGGCAAGACTCGGTCTTCCATCCAACGGGATGGAGAAGTGTTCGTCTATATGGCGACACAACATTGTCAATCTTCAGACAACTCGGTTAATCGACCAGATCAGAAACAAGAACGCCAAGCCATGGGACCCATTTGAGGTGGGTGAGGAAGAGCCGTTATTCTTTGCCCTTGTGGCATCCGACAATGGCAGAGGCATTGCCTCAATGCTAAGGGACTACACCTGGTTGTTCGGATTCAAGACAATCACAACGGCACTCATAGTGCCATGTCAGCCGGCCCACAGCCTTTACTGGAGGCTGAAGACGGTGGTGCATGATATCGTCCCTACACCAGCTCCTCCTCCCGAGTCCGCCTCAGCCAAGGACAAGCGACGATACAAGAGATTGTCCCGGGGTTAGATGGGTGGATTGTTGATGTTGTTGGTCGCCGCCATTCTCTCCCTGCTAGGACACAAGCGGGTATATTTTTATTCTCTTCCCGCTAGGACACAAGCGGTTATATTCTTAGAGGAAAAGAAACCTCTCAAACTGCGAGGACAATGTACATAACCTGCCGACGACGCATCCAGTCAAAGGTCTCGAGGCCTGCCTTTGGATGGCTCCCTTTGACATATTGGATGCTGAGGTGCCGTCGACGACGAGTTCGCACTTCTACGCAGTGTCGGCGATCAACTCCTTTCTCACGAAAGGAGGCTAAGACGAACTCTACCATGTGTAAGAATGATGGGTAGTGAGGTAGGACTATGTATACCCTGGCGCTCTGGTATAAATGGCATATGCTAACCTTTGTGTTTACTCTTTCGGGGAGTACAAAGCCACTTCTTCTTCTACAGCACAGTCACGAGCTGCATTTGTCCTCAAACTTTTAGCCACCGCATGCCTCGGTCAATACAGCAACAGTCACAACCTGAGCCTTGAGGCGTCAACACAAATGCAAGACTTGGATCCTCGCCGGCACGGATGATTCGTTTACGGTCGGTACGGATCGAGTCAATAGAAAACAACAAAGCGCAAGCTACAACTTTCTGGGCAATAGAATGGAACTATATCGACAATATGGGCTTGCAGGCGTTTACCCCAATTGTGGAAAACATGCCAGAAGCACCACTGATCGAGTAACGGGGTACCTGTCTTTCAGACACACATTCCACCAACAGACCGGGACAAAATCCTCAACCACCACCACCAACACCATCACCTTATATTATCAAATTAACTTCTTGACAATTATACTTGTCACTATTACTAAGACATTTTCACCTTCTCGCCATGAACTCCACCAACTTCGCATACCTCGCTAGTCCCCTAGGCTCGTCACGACATCACCTCATGAAGCGATCCTACATCGATATCGCTTCTCTCGCTGCTATGGATCTCCTAGCCCCTGACTGAAACCTCTGTTTGCTATCCCGCTTAGACGACAGGGTCTTGGATGAGCCGCCACGTTGGAACGCGGGACCAAGAGTGGTTAGCAGAACGGGACTGGTTCGCTAACCAGGCCGAAGAAACGGCCATCTATGACATTAAGTGATGGAACCCGTCCCCGGGGTGGTGACCATGAAAGTCACGCGCTGCGGGCGCAACGGAAGCCATCAGCTAGACATTATTTGCTGATATCCGACAACCCTATTCCTACCAGCCGGAGCCTGATTAGGCCGTTGGTGGTGTTCGTGTTGTTAATGTTGAAGACACGCTAGGTCCTTTTTCCCACTAGGACACAAGTGGGTTATACTCCTAAGCGGCGATACAAGAAGCGCCAGCCCCGGGGTCAAAGACGATTTCACTTCGTCCAACTGTTGGTGCTGATCACCGAATTGTGTTGGTCCGTTGCAACCACAAAAACAGCACCATACCTTTCCCAAAACGCATCAGATGATGTGGAATACACGGTCCAAGATTCTGATCTGAATGGCATATGCTAACATCTTCTTTTTGTCTTTTGGGATCGTTGCTTCTCCTCCCATGGTTATAGGACATGCCCGTCTCCGTTTCCATACCGTCCATGCAGCTCTCTCAGTCGATACCGCAACGGCCTGTGGATTTGCAGACGGTATAGCCGCGACAAACTTGGAGCGAGCGACGTTCGAGTTGGCCCGAGGCTATCGACCCTGTCGACATCATCTATCTTGCCCCCATGGGGTTCCCTCACGCTGATTACCACCTTCGGTCCCCGGCCGTCCTCATTCCATGTTCCTCGGCGATCAGGCCCCCAAGGACAGGCGTCACCCTCCTCAGGGTCCATATCGACTGGTATCTGGTACACTATCGCCAGTCTTTGATTCGACATACGAAATTAAGAAAGACAGGAAAGACGTTGGAGCACTAGAGGATGTCTGGTCTTGCGAAAGGACTTTTTCTCGGCCACCGAGTTAGTTTCTTTCATTGAGTTACCACTCTACTACATACTTACAATAACAAACCATCCCTTGTTCCTTTCCATCCTAGGTGTACTGTGATAACATATATCTGAATTAATCATCCCCGGCTTCCCTCCATAGTCAATCTAACCTCCTTGGGATGATAGCCCGCTTGCCAGTGCAGGACAGGCACGACGCCATGCAACCTCTGGGAGCCCCGCCCGGATCCGCTCCTCACGGGCCAACTTGCGTCTTCGCTCATATCTCATCATGCAAGCGTATGTCAACCAAGCGTAAACGTCGTTGGGAGCTTCTCGAATGCATTCTTTCTCGAGAAAACTGCTTGATGGGAAGTTCGGTCGCTCATAGGTCTCTTGAGGGTAAAGGCGAGTGTCGTCGAAAAACGCCCAAGCCCGTTGCCGCGCGATATCCAATCGGAGTAGTGGTCTGAGAGATCCATTAAGCTTCTCAAAAATAGATGAGCCATGACCGATGTTATCACTAAGTTCCAGTGGCTTGAAAATAGTACATTCCGCGTATTCCCAGCCCAAGTCGTGTTTTTGTCCACCACCAAACCAGGTGTATTGGATTTGAAGCTTGAGGGCCTCTCTTCCATCTTCTTTGGACATGTCATAGCGGAGGAAATTGGTGAGACGATCAAGGCCGAGTCGTGAGAACCAAAACGTAAAGTCAGGAAACTCTACCCACCAGCTGTCATCAAACAGATCCAATTTATGTGCGTAGGTGTTTCCGTCGAAAAGGAACTTGTCGGGAAATACCAGCTCCGTCTCAAGTGATGTCCCGTCTGGAGATGTCCCGTCTGGACTACTCGGAAGCTGAGCATCGCTGCACTGTGCAAATATTGCCCCGTAGAGAGAGCAGTAGTAGTCACGGACACAGTTAATACCTTCAACCTCGGCTTCGCTGGTCAAGCGCTTTGGCAGACCGTATGCGTCACGAAATAAGGTGCTGGCCCTACAAATTAGCTCGTGCCTCAGAAATGCTTTAAACATCCTTTTCTTTTCCGAAGCTGTGAGGTCTGCAAAATTGAATCGCGGTGCCACCTTGACACCTTTGAACATAAGATGCCCATTGGCTGATGGCGGTTGAACCTGGGGCAGACAACAATACTCCCGCGGAGGAAAAGAAGCGGTGGCTTTGCTGACGTAATCCTCTGCGAAAACCAAGATTCGATTGTGCAGTTCGTTCAGTTGACTCGTGGCGTGGTCGGGCATAGTAGGATGGGGAAGCTGGCCAATAGACCAATCTTGTAAAACTGTACGTGCACTCGTTACAGTCTTCTCATCTGGAACTTTTTTGCTAGTTCGACACAAGCGTGGAATCAGAATAATCGCCATGGCGTCTTGTATCATTTCTTCGTCGTAGTCAATGATGTTTCGTTGTATGTATCTCTTGTGGGCAAGATACTGTTGAAGCATGGGCGGGGAGGCTCGGATCAATCGTGATATCGTCGTCGTGCAGTTTGTAGACATGATGATACGCAGACGTAACTCTGCCGGGAGCTTGGTAAAAGGATCTGATGCAGAGTATTCCATCTTGTCGCCTGTCAGTTATTCGCGTTGCTGAAGAGAACGGAGTGTTATTTTGAATAGAAGAGAAACAGACTGGAAGGAAGCGGAAGGGGCATATTATATACCTTGTGAAAAACTTATCCTACAGTAAGGGCTAAAGTGTCATGTAAGTATCGGAGATTAATGTTATTATTATTATTACCTACCAATATCCCCCCTGGGGACAGACCAAGGTTACACTTTGAAAAAACACTATGTGATATACACTTTAAAGCAAGTATGCGGTTGACTTTATTATTTTCTTATGCTAGTCCCTTCTTGGGAGTAACTTGAGAAGTTACAAGGGTCAACTGTTAAGCTAGTCGGGTTGAATAGGTTGAGGGATGAAGGAGGAAGAACCAGCTGTTGTGCACACAGCCGCTGTGAGTCATATATGTGTCATCTGTTAAAGTTCAGTTGCCGTACGTAACCCCAAATGAACTAAACGTTTGAGTTTTAGACCATCTGGAAGAGGTCAATTATTAATAACATTAAGGAAATAGGAAAACCTAGGCTTTAGCTCAAGGTTAAAAAACCTCAAATACACTTTGAGGTATTATAACTGACCCTCCAGCATAATAACTCTCTTAGGAATAAGTATTGGAGATTGAAATGTCTTTTTGCCTGATAACCGAGAGGTTAAGGCCACATAGTAAATAACACAACATTTCTTTTACACACCGCAGTTAGCCTCTATACCCCAAGGCCAGTTAAATACAGCAACCTTTCCATCAGAGTTCTCAATAACACCACAAATAAAGCTTAATAACAACTCCTGCCTTCATTTGAGGCAAGCACAATTGCAACTTCACGAGGTGCAGTAACACAACACAGCAACACAGCAGGCTAACACGGCAGAAGTATTGGAGATATAATGCTTTTTGTTGTAAAGTTTAAAGGAAACCTAAAAAACGCATGAAAAGAGTGAAACTTTTTCGTTATCGTTTATGGTGAGGAGAAGAGTTGAAAGAAAGAGAAGGACATGTATGGGAAATAGCTTAGAAGAGGCGATTTGAAGGTTGACAATTAGGTTAATCTGGGTTTTAGGATGTGCTGTGATGGAAAGATGTTAATTGAGAAGATCACGGTGGATGAACGTCGACACTTGTGTGCGAATGCCGATAGGTCCAGAGAGACTGCTCCGTTTGATTTGTGTAAAGATGTTCATCCGGGATCTGCTTATTGCACGCCCAGTTGGGGCACGGAAACTCGCACAAGGAGGAATGCTAGGTTGTTAGCCGGGTGGGTTTCCAATTAGCGATAACCGGGCAAGAAGGTGGTTGTGGTGGTAATTTGAATGAATAGCTGTTCAGGATGCGTATCAATATCAACTGTGGGAAGTCCCTGGGAAGTTGCTTCGTTTATGACACCCACAAACGGTCACTAGTAGTCCCAGGTCTGGGGTAACATCCAGACGGCTGCCTTGCGGTCCTCGTCTTCTCAAAACCCACCGAAGGCCTGAGCATCCTGAGGCAGGGAAGTTCAAACTCTCCAAGGCGCAATGTTGATTTTGCTAAAGAAAGCAGGGTGTTCATGCTTCAAGCAGCATGTCACGTAGTTTCCTCAGTCTCAATACTGGTCTATCTCCCCACTTGCCGTGTTTGACTTACATCACGACTTTTCAATCTGCAAGGCAACCTAAACCTAGCGTCTACTGGTATCAATGAGACTGGCATGAGACATAGTTTGCTATAAACCAATACTAGCCGCAGTTAGGGCGAGGCAATATAAGTCGGGTCCTTTAGCTCAATCTGTGACAGATAAGATTTTTGTCCTAAGAGCGGTTCAAGGCAGTATTCGTTGTACAGGTTTACTTTGTTCACCCACAATGGATGCGAGGGCCTTCCATTATTAATCTTCATGCCATCGATGAGCAGAGGATCCCCGTCCTGCCCCATCTTGAATTTAATACCCCGCCTCGTCGCTGCTTCAGCAGATGTGCGAAGATCTGCTACTCCGACTACAAGTGAAAAAAGTCCTTCACCCTTATCTCGCAGGTGTTGAGCGAACGGCGACTCAGCCGATGAATCAAGTGGTGCAATTACTTCGATTCCTGCGCTGTGACTGAGCTTGCATGATGCCAAAGGCTTTGATCTCGGTGGTACCGTCCCAGTCGTTTATTCCGAACGCTTTACTGAAATTTTCGATGGCCGACGCAAGATTTTCGTTAGAACAAAAATACAACTTGGCTGACTCGCTGAACATTTGGCGGTCATTTTGCGGGAAGATCGCTAGGTGAATCCATTGCTGATGATTGTTGCACGCACTGCTGCATTAGAAGGAATAGTTTATAGCCGCGGCTTTGTGCTTAATAACTGTAAATACACCACTTGTTTAGCTTTCAAAACTTTCTGCAACCCTGCAACTCTAGATCTCGACGGTCTATCAGTTATGCCTGGATCGTAGCTACTAGAAACGAATACGAATCCTATACAAAAGAAATGGTCTTAGCATCCCTATCCGTAATGTCAGACGCTCCTAAATTTTGGGAAATCAGAACCCCAAACGTCTTGGTAGATTGTACAAGGGGTCCCGTAGAGTTAGATGCTCACAATCGATAGGCCACAACCATTAACGCCCCCGCTAACTTCCTCGATCTCCCCAGCGAACTTCGAAACATGATATACGAAACCAGTTTGTTGCAATCTAAGCCTATATATCCTTGGCTTCGATGCTATTCGAAGATCTCAATGGAGCTTTTTCGCGCTAGCAAGGCGGTGCACCCTGAAGCCATCTCGCTATTCTACGACCAGAATCGCTTCGATTTTAGTAAGCGCGGTTCCGAGGAACTGGCCTCGTTCCTCCGGCAAATTGATACCCGTAACGCAAGCTTTACTCAATACGCCATAATTGACTTTCCAGCAATCCTCTACCTGGACCCTGGCGATATCACTCTTGAGGAGAAGAGCGTCAGCATTCTTGCAAACATTCGCAGGAGCTGCACTAATTCAAGTACTCTCACAACGTCTTTGTACAGCACAAAGCACATGGAATTCAGGCTCGATCATCTTGACCACTATGATATTGCCACTGAGGCGCTGGATCTCATCGACGTTCATTAGAGACATTCCTTATCACCCAGAGATCCTGGTTGACTTGCTCGTGTACCTTTGCTGGCTTAATTAGAGCCGCCCTCTGCGAGTGGCTACCCAGCATTGCAGGTGGTACTACATGCTTGAAATAATCGTCCGTCATGCACGCTCATCCTCTGTCTGTCCCACGTACTATCAGAGTGGCGGGCGTCGTCGCTTGGTAGGGCCAGTGCAAGTGACCGACCATTGTTTATCCTTGCAGGTGGGTCGCAACATATTAGAGACAGCACAACAGCTTGACAAAAACAATGCATCGGAAGCTCACTGCAGAGGCTGGCATTTTATACGTCAAGAAGTATTCACCTTAACGCTACGTACCGACCCAGTCATGGCGTCCCTTACTCCAGAAATACACCCTGTAATCGTCGTCGGGCAGGCCCAGTGGGCCTCATTACCGCGACGAACTTGGCTAAGCTCAATGTGCCAGTGCTGGTCCTGGAGAGAAGCCACCAGGTCGACCAATATCCGAGGGCGGCTTTCTACCAGCCTTGCGCCCAAGCCGAGCCTCTCGAGCCTGGCGTCCTTGATGATGTCCAGAAAGAATCCGCGTTGAGGGTGCATCTCATCCAACGTTGTTGGAAGGTGGCTGCCTTAGGCCTCACTGCATAGGTCTTCAAGCTGCCCCTGTTGCGGCTAGCTAGCTTCCTTCCTCGCTCTCTCACACACATTTCATCCGTCTTTTGGCCTCAGCCTCCACATCAAACGTATCCTAGTGAGCCACAATCCCTCTTTGAAACGCAAGAAAACCATGTCCCATGCATGCCGATTGTATAAACCATAGGACTTCGCCAAGCAGAATCGGGTAGAAGAGCAGAAACTACATCAGCCCTCTTGAGCGAAAGGTGCATCGGCTCAGACCGACCAAGCTCAAGTCAACGCATTGGCAAGTTTGTACTTGACGGACTGGCGGACGGGAATTTCCTTGCTAAAGATCGGGAACCCGAGGTATAAACTTAAAGAGGGCGACTTTACTGCCACTACGGAAACCTCGTGGCAGTTGGCAGTTCTCACGGTCAAGAGCAACACTTTGCTTCAGTCATGTCTTCAGAAATTCGCTATGGCTGCATGGCTTGTCATTCATTCCTGACTATCCAAAATCTGCTCACGGGCTTCTCCTGTCCCACAAACTCCGTAAGTCATTCCTGAACGCAGATGCGACAGGAAATGTCCTCTCCACAGCAAAAAGACTCTGCATGATACAGTCTCGCTGCCACTTCTGCCAAGAACGTGCCCCAGCAACACGTAGCGGGAAAAGTACCAATAACGGAGAGATCGACGATTTGCACAGAACAGTACTTGTGTGCGTCAAGATATTGTTGACATGTTCCTGTATCTCACCTTCACTTAGGTTAGGGACTACGATGCCCATCTCGTGCCAGTAAGGCATTTCGTAGTCAAAAATTCCCGAGAGATAGATACTTGTCGCGGCGAAGAAAGCTTTGGTAAGGAACAGGAAGCATGTAGCCTCCGTATTGGTTTTCTGTGACCTAAGACTTACTGGAGATATGCTCCCGGCTTCCCAGTCGATGAGAGTTTGTCGTAGACGAAATCCCTCCAGGGCAATACTATGTGGATCATTCATAGTGGTTTGGACTTGCTCTTGGGGATAAAGGAGTTCCTTGACCCTAAAATAGATTAGCACATACGCTTGGGGATGATTGACATTGCCTACCTGACGCGAAGAGTCGAGCATAGCACGATAATATCCAAAAGTGTATTTAGACCATTTTGATCGCCGTAACTCGTGAAATCGATTGCCGTGATATGTCTCCACTCTGAACTTGCGAGAAAGGTAGGTTCATTGAATATGATAGCTCGGCAGACTTCGAAAACTTGAATTTCGGTAAAGAACCGGCGTCCAAGATTTGTCTGACATACTTTTGGACCAGCAGCAACCAGAGCCTTCGAAGTGCCATGTACCAGATGTTGGATCCATCCTTGTCCAGTCGCATCAGTCATGAGCTTCAGACTGTTAGCCTTTACTATTAATAAAATAAAAAGACACTATGATGGGGGTGATTACCTCAAACAACCCTAGCAGATGAGTAGCCCACAAGATACAATAGCGAGAGCTAGGGGTCTGGTCGAACTCTCTCAGTGCTTGTTTCAAACCTATCACGGACCTTGAGTAGTAATACACGGCCAAGCTGTAAGCTTTGTCAAGGCTGACGCCCTCTGATGAATCCAGCTTGACAGCCTGCATAGCACCCAATGAGAGGACAGCATTGTGAAGAAAGCTATCTGGAGCAAGGTCCTTCATTAAACTGACGACATCAGTGAAAGCTGTCGCCTCATGATTAACGATATTGCGCTGGAAGAATGTATCAAAATAATAAGAGAGGTAGTAAATCTGATCGCTTGAAGGCTTGTGAATGAGTTGGGCGGGCATGCTTTTGCACACAGCAGTGTTGGCTTTTCGAGTAATAAGTTTCTGGTCAGATGTCCCATGATGGATAGAAATTTGACCCGGCCTCTGCTTCTCAAAACTGCAGGTGACACGCTTTCTTTGGCAATTAATGCATGGGAGATTTCCGGAACACTGAATCAGAATATTAGACACGGAAGGTGACGTATTTGCCTATACGAACCTTAAGGTGGCTTGCAGCGCAGGGAAAGCACCGCGATCGTTTCTTCCGGCCATCAAATGGCCCGACTGGCATTGTCGAAATCTCGCAGTATTATTGCCTGTCTGGTGTGCAGCAACTGCCGGATGACTAGCAGATGCGGTTGGATTTATACTGGAAGCGGAATCAATCGAGCGAGACTGATCTAGGCATGGCACGATACCCTTTCTGGAAACGATTGAGCGACGCTACTGCTGCGGTTCAGCTTTGAACCAATCATGTTAATAACGCTTAGTCCAGCTGCAGAATTAGCCTCCATTGGAGTTGTCAGCTCAGCGCCAGTCATTTCTCAGTGGGTCAAGGCTTTTTTTACCGTCGCTGTCAACTCGCTCAATCTTAGCTAGATAGAGGATAGTAAAGGGAGCAAGTCTACCACGTAAAGCCAGTATTGAACGATTGCGTAAAGATGGAGCTGAAATTATGGTTATCATTCACCGAATTTGATGAGCATAGACATTACATCGCATTATTTTGTTTCGCAATCGGCATTCGCCCACGTACTATAAGTACAGGTCCCTTCTTCCACCAATATGAGCCAACACTGTCAAGTACTTTGATCCCACTCTCCTTCTACTCGATTACAATTACGCAGTTTTTGCCTCGAACTCCAATATGCGGTTCTACGTTTTTCTTCTCTCTCTTGTCGGGGTGAGCAATGCTGTTCAACTACCCAAACCCAGCGGACCATACAACGTCGCCATTCGCACTCAAACCATGACTGATAACCATCGTCTTGACCCCTACGACCCAGCACGAGGCCGCAGACAGATCCTCGCCTCTATCTTTTGGCCCATTGACTCGGACTCCTGCTCTGAGACGATGCAGCCTTACATGCCCCTTGCAGTCGCCCAGTACTATGGACAACAGGTCCAGAAGATGGGGCTTTCCAATGATACCTTTGCGGCTTTCGAATATGCAGTCTGCAAGACTCCTGTTACCCAAAAGCCATGTGCGACCGCGAAGCAATTTCCTCTTGCTATCTTCTCCCCAGGCGCCGGTAACTCACGACTCCTTTACAGCAATATGGCTCGCTCGCTTGCAAGTTACGGAAACGTTGTGGTTCTGATTGACCACCCTTATGACGCCGACATTATCGAGTTTCCTAATGGCAAGATTGTTACCAGTGGGAACATTCCCGAAACGACGAACTCACTTATCAAGTTGGCAGGAGTATGTATATTTTACAAACCCCGATACTTCTTTTGCTAATTTTCTTCCAGGTCCGCGCTAAAGATATTTCGTTTGTTATCTCCGAAGTCTTGCAACTATCTTTTCAAAAGAAGGGGTTCAAGGGATTACCTGGATCAATCGACGCCAAGAACGTAATCGCTCTTGGCCATTCTCTTGGCGGGGCCAGTGCAGCTGTGGCAGCCCTTTCAGACAAGAGAATCCGCGGCGGGATAGATTTGGACGGCCGGATCTTCGAACCTGCTCTTAGCAGAGGACTCAACAAACCATTCTTCCTGATCGGTCGTCCTAATCATAGTGAAGAAGACAAGACCTGGGAGAAGTTCTACGCTAATCTCGAGGGACCTAAGAAAATGGTTTCGGTCAAGGGTACTGTTCATGGATCATTCACCGATTACCCTCAATTGATTCAGGCACTTGACCTGCCTGAATCTGCTTTAAAGACTATTCAGCAGCTTTTTGGAAGTGCTAATGCCGAGTATCTCGAGAAATTTCTTTCTGGGACTGTAGTCAGCTTCATGAAGCTGTCCTTTGACAAGAAAGCTTAGACTCAGAGCATCGAGCCATGAGCTTGTACGCTTTCTCAAAAGCAGCTTTTATTGGCTCATTTACATTCTTTACTTTTCAAGACTATGTATTCTAGATAGATTTATATGCCTATATATACTATATATTACAGTTTTATTTAGATTTTAGATAATACTAATATATCCCTGCGATGTTATGCTCTTTATACTTGTCAGTCTTTCCATAAACACAAATATTGATACTCGAGGCACTTTGGGTTAGATTGGGGTTCAAATAACTCCCTGGACTCAGATGCTGTCACAAGTTCTTGAACAGTGCCGAACAAGGTTAGTCTACCGCTAATCGGTCTGTAGTGAGCTCGGCTGATAACTTATGCACCGTGCTTCTATTTAATGTGGTTACTCAAGCTGGCTTTGTCAACATTGTCACAACAAAGCACGCAGCTGATTTTGTCCTTTTATTCGCGTGCGATTTTTGATGATAGCCTCAGCACCATTCCCACCTCCTAACGGGATGATGTCCTTCTGGCGCTCTTCTCCAGGATCGCTGGATAATTATCGGTCGACAGTGGAATTGCCCTCGCAGTGTGACATTATCATCATTGGGGCAGGATTTGCGGGTGGCTCACTTGTCACGCACATGCTATCGCAGGCCGAGTCCAAAGACAAGTCGATCGTGGTATTGGAAGCTCGTCAGCTTTGCTCAGGTGCCACCGGTCGAAACGGTAGGTTACAGTTACCCCTTTGTCGCGGATCTATTTGCTGACCCTATCCATTCAAGGCGCCCATATCAAACCCGATTTGTACAATTTGTGCTCGAGGGTGGTCTCTAAGCATGGGGTTGATAAAGCCGCTGGGATCGCCGAGTTTGAGCTTGCCAATTTGGAGGCAGTCAAGAATTATATCCTTGATAAAAACGTTGACTACGACTTCATAATGAGACAAGCTGTCGATGTACAGCTTTCGGAAGAGCACAACCTGACTCTCAAACCAGGCTTCGACAATCTTGTGAATGCTGGCGTGAGCGTAACAAAGAAGGCATTTTATATCGACGGCAAATATGCTGAGAAGGTATGCGTCATCACAGCTGTTTCCAAATCTGCTTTCAAGGCTACCACAACCTACAGACTCTATCCCAACTCTCGATTAACAGGCTTCGGGCATCAAGGGCGCAAAGGGAGCTTTCAAGTACACCACAGGCCACCTCTGGCCTTACAAGCTAATCCATCACATGTCTTCTCAAGCGCTGAGCTACAAAAATTTAAATCTACAGAATAAAACACTCACCATTATCTTTCATATTCAGACTCTCACTCATAACAGCCGCATTGGCATTGGCCTGAGCAAGTTAGCAAGTCTACGAGGGAATAGTTTGTACCGAGAGGGAATTACAATGTTGCCACGATCCAAGTACGCAAGAACATACATCTACCATAAGCAATGCAGAAGGGTAAAGTCAATTTTGCGAAGAAGACGTTTCTCCTCGTCAGTATCGGGGACATAGTTAGCGAGCGCAATGGCAAGTTCCTCGTCGTCATCTAGCGCTTCTGCTGGCTTGACGATATCATGCTGAGCAAGGTCTTTTGAGCCACGCCGCTCAGGCTGGGGTTCGTCATCAAGTTGCGAAGCCATTGAGATGGATCGTGGAGATATGAGGATAGCGATGGTGCGGGGGAGAATTGTAGACAAGGAGTTTGGGGGGTATTATAAGTTGAACAATAGCTGGGTTGCCGATCGCGGAGTGCTGGACTTGGCACTGTTTCCTTGAACCCTTATCTAACATAACCGTACAGAGTATGCACAAGCTAACGGTCAAATAGATCGCCTAACTTAAGGTTAATCCAAATAGAGACATAATTTGCCAATGACAAGAACAAAGCTATCACTTGTAACGATAAACCTGGAGTTTCTTAGCACGAGACTAGGTTGACCCATTTTAAACGCAGGCTAGTCAACCGTGACAATAGGGCGAAGGACTGTTTACACATAGTAGTAACTCGATTCTTTGTCGCCTATTATTTGTAGTTCTTTTTCTCTGTAGTATGAAGCATCATGACATCGAAAAATAATATGGTCTTGTTGATGCTACGAATTGACATACAGAACATTTGAACCACGTTGGCGTCACGTGCACTTATTCGGCAACCAATCTCGGATTCAATGTCGATTTTGTGGTAGCTTTCGTCTCTTTCCAATCGCAATCTGACACTCTCAAGCCTTTATTTGATTCTTTTTTCGACAGAAGTATCAAAAGATTACACTTACAGCAGCAGTCCAAGAATATCCAATGGAATAATCTTTGTTGCGTGGATTTTCCGTATAGTTGCTAGTGGCAGTTAGAACTGCTACCCTAGGCTCAGAATTTTGAATCGTGGATTGTACTACTGTATAGTATCTCGAGAACCTTTTGTTAATGTCGGTCATTTATGCACTGATCCAGCACTTTAAGCCTACTTCTTCTTAATTGGAGATAAAATATATCTAGCCTCATTCCGTGTTCTCTGCACGCCTCAATCGGGTAAAGCAGTGTCATTTGCGTCATTCAACTTGAGATAATCCACTTTTGTTTGCTTCATAACTGCTCGGTGATTGGTTTACCCCGATAAGTTAGCAGCTAATCGGTAATGTCGGCATGAAATTGGAATGAGTTTTGCATCTCAGTGCGTGTTTGGTCCCCGAGAATCCACTCTGCGCTCCGGAAAGTACATAAACGTGTTCTATTATTAGGTCATCCTATGGTTTTGCAAATATGTAAGCAATCAGGAGGTTAGCTTTCAGAGGCATCGCGTAGTACATTCCACTGCGCTGACAATAACACTAAGGGGCTGGCTAACAGAGGCTGACACAGCTACGTCTAGCTTATAGCGCCAAGCCTGTGCACTGGTGCCTGGTCTTGGGGGAAAAAATACACGGACCTTGTCCATCGTATTTTACACCAAAAATCGCTAACCTGGGCAATCTTACTAAACTCTCACCTGTATCCCCTTTTTCATAAAACCCGAACAACAACTCAAACTTAGTACCTTTGATACTACAGCTTCATCTTTCATACCCAACATCGACAAAATGCCACCCAGAAGAAGTACCAGGCGCAGCAAATTGGAGGAGAATGACCCAGCTGGGACCGAGAAAGAACCCCAACCAATCCCTTTGCAACCCAAGGAAAGCAACAAGCGAAAGGCTACGACGTCCGATTCGAATCCCAAAGTAAAGACCGTGAAAAAAACAACAAAGACCCGATCCACAGCAAGCACAAAAAAGAAAACGCCTAATCCGACTCGTGATGCACCTCAAGTTGATAGGTTGTCCATTTTGCCGCCTGAAATATTTTCCATGGTGATAGATAATGTAAGATCTCCCTTTCCAGTGCTCATCGTTATTGTGCTCATTAGTCAGGTGAAAGAGAAAGCTGCACTAAGCAGACTTAGTAGAACCTGCAAAAGGTACTACTCACTCATAACACCAAAGTTTTACGAGCGTATCGCTGTCGCTGCCATGTTTCACGCCCATATCGCAAAGCTGATTCGCACCCTCGAACCACATCTAACCATCCAGCAACGGAAGCAGCTGAAGAAGGAGGGTACCTATAAGGGCCAGAAAGAACTTTACCCGAGTAATATCGGGCCTGATAAAAAGCCTGCTTGTGCCAATTATGTTCGCCAGCTTGTCATCGGGTCTATTCAACCAGGCAGAAAACATGAAACCATCGTTCATCGATATGTGGAAGAAGCTTTGAAGAACATGAACAATGTTCAGGCATTTGAAGCTCTACATGTCACAGAGTAAGTTACCGAGAGCCCCAATTTCTGGAACACATGCTGAAGCCACTTCCAGATCAATGGCAAACAGTATTGCTAGTTTCGAAAAGCTGCAAGCGTTATCTCTGGACCTTAGCACGATTGGCTTTCGCGATTACCCTCAACTGTATAAGATCAAGAACCTAAAGCATCTGGCCCTGGCCCAATGCAGGACTGGTCTTGTCAATTCTTTGTTGCTAAATTCGAGGTCCTCACTTCTGAGTCTGGATCTGAACACCGGCCCGCTCGACTTCTTGAACGATTGGGACAGCATTCTTGGAGTCAAACAGGAACCCACAGACCGACCGCATTATTTAACTGCTCTCAAATCCTTCAGCGTGCAGTCTTCCCTATTCGATCAAGCTTCAGTCTCATCGTTGAAGAAGGCAATTGATTTTGTCGGACTTCGGGAGCTTGAGATCAAGAACTTGCCTGATCACTCACCTGTATTGTTCCAAGAATTGGCCGATTTGTTCACAAAAGCAAGAGCGTCGAATTCAGCCATCCACCTACAGAGCTTGACACTAGACATGGGGACCTTTTATAATCACTTTTCTGAGGATCAGAACAAAGCAGTGACGGATGTCAAGTGCCGCTTCTTATCTTCGTTCAACACCATCAAGGCTTTAGACCTAATCGACTTTGGTCAGTACCCATTAGAAGTCTCTCAAAATCCGGGCCTACCGAGCAACCTCGTCCAAGCCATTCTTCAACACAAAGGCCTGGAAAAGCTCGGCATATCGTATACCGGCATCGGTGGCCATCAGATCTCATGGTTGAAGCCGGATGAGGTTGCGGCCCTCATCGATAATTTACCTCACCTGAGGGAACTTCATATCTCCCCAGAGGAAACTGATCTGGTAAGAAACGCCCCTGGCATCTGACAAAGAGTACACTAATGAGTTAAAATAGGATGAATTGGGACAAGTACTTTCACGTGGCTCCAACATCGAGTCGATCACATTTTCTTGCACACGCAGCTGGGCATTCGCTGGTCTTCCTGACGATCCCACCAAGCCGCTGCTGAATTGTGTACTAAAGGGCTATCTATCTCGAGACAGTGCCAGCGGCACCAGAAAGTTCAAGTGGGAGGAAAACTGCAAACTCAAACGCGTAACTGTCAATAGTCAGATTTATGAAATGGCATCAAAATTTGGAAGGGGTGGCAAAGGCATAGCGAAGGCCGAGAAGTTTACGCTGCCAGGCGATCCCCAGCGGGAGATCATGTATCGGAACATAACTGGAACGTCTCCAATCTGGATTAATGTTGGACTTGACCCTACGTTCACTTGGCTCGAAAAGGTATCAAAGGACCTAGACTAGACAGTTGTTTGTAACGGGGGCCCAAACATTTGGCAACGACTGAGAAATAGTCCAAGGCTAGACTGTATTGTAAATTAGAAAGCTGTTACAGTACAATTTGAATCTAGAACATAGGCTTGTATTGCGCCTGATGACTTGTTTACTGACTCGCAAACGAAGAAGATTAGTGCGAAGACAGGCAATAAATGCCAGGCATGGTGGCTCTGCCCGACCGCTCCTCAGTTTTACTTCAGTCACTGGAAACACACATAGCCATTCAAAATTGTAATCAGCATGATAGGTTAACGAGCGTTCATTTACTTGTGAAAACTATCTGCCTCTCCAACCGAGTTGTAAGCAATGCGAGCTTTGACGAGAGGACTGCCGTTGCCAAAGTTGAAAACCTCTCATGTTCATCCTTCCAACTCCGCTCAGCCCCCTTAGAGAAAACTGAAGCTTAAGTCCAGCACTCTCCAGAGCCAGGACCGGGCTGACACTGCATACGGCCGCCACCACAGGACCAGCAACCGTAGTTTCCAGCACACTGGCACTTTCCTGGACTGCAATCCGCGTGAGGGGAGTAGCAAGGGAAGCAGTCGCAACGGGCTTCCAGGCCACGTAAGGCAAGGAGAGGCTGAAGTTATTGATGTTAGCTTCAAGGCTTGGATACCAGGCAGCTTCGACAGGTGGTATGGCTCAGAGGAATGGAGTATGATGAAATATGCATATGAGGTTCTTCAGGAATCGCGTACCTTGTCAATACCGGTGTAGGTGTAACCGCCATCCTCAATGGTGGTAGTGTCGACAGCTGGGGTAGCTGTGACACCGAGGGAAAGGAGAAGGGAGACGAAGAAGGTAGCCTTCATATTTGCGAATAGTGATCAAGATGAGAGTTGTATAGAAGTTTGAATGTGAGTTGGGAGTGATGAGTGATGAGACTCTCCAACTTGGGGTGATCTTTCGACTTCTTATAGAAATTCTCTAAGTCTGAATCGCTGCTCACGCTACAAGACACAACACTCCGGAGATTCTAACCATGGTATCTCCTTGATTGTCCTCAAATTTCACCTTCTTGTGATGCACTTTGCCTCATGCAATTGAATCCTTCCAAAAGTCCTGCCTCTCAGAAACTATGTAAGACACAGCGGCAAAAGCATCAGATTCTAATTTTATTGGTTTATCGCCGTACTCACAGCTCATCTCTGCGACACAGCAAAGACTCTAAAATTACATAGTAAGTAACGGCACGACTAGTGTCCCCATAGAAATGCATGTAAGCTTTGGTGGTAGCCCAATATACGTCCCAATCACACCGAGTAAACAGCCATGAGACCTCGCTGTACTAGCCCGAGGAAAATCCTTACTTGGTAGAGGACATTAGGGGATGGATATGATGCAGTTCGTCCTTCTAACCTTCAATTTTCAGTCTGACATTGTGGTCAGGTAAAGATACAAGGTCTCTATGTGCATCCATTTTCACGATATTGAGAATTCGGTCCCGAGGTAGTTCATACAGCCCGATTGATCTACATCGCGACCTCTGGTGAAGGTAACGGGCGCTTGATGTGTTGCTGCTGAACCTTGTTAGGCTAAGCTAGAGTATAACAGGAAGGCATGGCATTTTTTTTTTTTTTTTTCGCATTTCATCAAGTCTTATTTCTCTACTGTGCCACTTTGATCTATCTGCTGGCTGATCGTCACTGGCCTCCATTTGCGCATTGTCCAGTATACTTACCCCGATATTCCCATTGGATAGTGGTCGAACTTTGCATACCCTTGCTCACGGAATGGGAGTCCGCGGATGTCGGCTTCTCCACTTGTGTACTGTTTGAAATCCGATAGGCTTATTTGAGCTCGGCATGTCGCACGAGCATAAAAGTCCGACACGATGGCTTAGCATGGTCTTTTGACCTCCGCCATAGCCGTTCTATGCTTCTTTTTTGGAATGACTCCACTACCACATCCTCCCCGCAGCACTAGGGCTGACAAGTTGTCACTCATATTCAGGGGCGGGTAACGATGGTGACTGACCGGTCTCAAAACTCCGTACAATGTCCTTCAACTCAACCGCTTGATGGTTCCCGCGCGGGATTTTTCATGTGATAATCTTTCTTGGTAGTCTGGCCGCTGGATGCCGACTCGGAAGTGTAATGTCACGAATGTGGAGGGGGGTTTCTGCGGCACGGGCCGTATAGCTTTCCATATACAGCCTAGTTTCGTGCAATGCATTCTCCGTGTTTCTTCTGACTTAGCGTCAATAAGACTTGCTCGCTGCCCAGGGGAGATCTGCCTCTTACGTGAGACGGCATTTGAGGACAATGACCCCACGTCGCGTTTTTCAACACATTCTGCAGCGCTATCAAATCACAGTGCATGAGGGATGCTACATGTGAAACAAGTGCATAATCCTGAATGGGGCTGTCAGCTTCGGACCACAGCATAATTGACCCCATCGCTTCATTGTGTAAGGCATTTTGAGTCCTAAGACAGACAGATTGGCTAGGAATCTGTGGACCAACAGCTAAGTTCTTTCGTCCAGTTGTCATATGGAGACTTCTGTAAGTTGCCCCGCAATTCAGAGTACCGATATTCCGAGATGGCTACACTTAACCCATCCCTTTAACTATCCATTCTATTTCTGGTCGCTACCTCTCTAGATGACGCATAGAGTAGAGAGCTGGAGACTGCAGGTTTTTACTCTGCTAGTCCTAGTATTTCCTATTTGAACTTGATATATTTGAATGTCTTTTTGCCATGTCATGGAGAGGTCGATACCACATAGTTTGACACATAGCGTATTTTTATGCACGGCAATTAGCCTTAATAACCCTAAGGCCAATTAAATATAGCAACTTTGCCATCAGAGTTCTCAATAACACCACAAATAAAAGTTAACAATGGCTCCTTCCTCAATAACCTTTTACCCGAACTAGGTATAACTTATATGTAGCGATTTATACGTTCATTGAAGCCCTTCGAACAGTGCATTCAATTTCAACCACTACTTTCATATTCTTTATTGACTCTGCCACTATCACTAAGACCGTATTCTGACCTTTCACGATCGCTCAAACGAGTAATCGGTAATCGGGAATAAGCTTCAAAATAGGATAAGGAATACTCACTTCAATAACGCTTGATGAAACATCATAGACTTGCTCACCAAGGGCTCAAGCGACAATGGGAGCTGTCACTTATCTGAGAATTTATTTGAGCATGTTGTGCTGATGTCGAGTAGGCAAAGCCGGATCGATTCATGGCGTTCCTGTCAGCATGAGTCTGGGGTACATATCAGTCCTACTGGAGATGAAGTCTCGTCTGTATTCCAGTTGAATGTTTGAGATGAAGTGAAATTCGAGAGGGCGGCCTTCAGAAAACAATCACTCAAAACGGTTTTGCCTCTAGCCAATTGTGGGACAAAGAACCTCTCGATCCCCACACAGAATCCTTCACTTGACTTAAGACCAAAAGGAAATATGCAATATGCCCGCAAAGGACCAGGATCTCTTTAGTATTTTCTATCCTACCTTGCACCTACGATTGAGCTTATGAGGATCTCTGGGCTTGTGGTAGCGCTTTCCAAATATGCTGTGATAAGAGCGTATCTAGTGAAGTTTTGTGTTAACGTAACTGCGCTCTGCACTCCGCTGCGCTTCACATAACTGATATTGACTGCTTCATAGTGATGATAAGTATGGCCGTCCTATGGCGAATACAATTGTCGCATGATATCTATCTACCACCACTATTGCGACATAGCTTCACTCGCTAAACTCATAAACGAAATTGCAAGTAGATAGTCAATCAACGTAATTAAAAAAATATTTTAAATTCGATAACATTGATGTCTTACTAGTTAGCTATTGTTTTATATAATCCCTCTATCAGTTATCACCTATAATATTACTACTATATACTCTTCACTTCTTCTCTAGTTCCCATAGCTTACTGAACCAGCTTCCCTCAGTCTTGGCCAGCTCCCTTGGATCGCCAATCTCTACAACTCGGCCCTGATCGAGGACTACCACAGAGTCAAAATATTCTACAACTATATTCAGTCTGTGAGATACCATCACGATGGTATATTCTGAGAACTCGGTTTTGATGATTTCTTGCACAAGACTGTCAGTTGCACTGTCGACGCTTGAGCTGACTTCATCCAGCAGTAGAACACCTCTACCAATCGAACAGAGACGCTGTTTGACTCTACGCCGCAAAAGAGCGCGGCCAAGACTAAATAGCTGTTTCTGTCCGGCGCTCAGCTCATCGGCTCTAATGCCTGCATGAATTGTACCATGGTCGTTGGCGAATTTGGTTAGCCGGACATCTTCAAGTACTGCAAGACATTCAAGATCTGAAGCCACGTTGAATGGATCCAGGTTATCCTTAATACTACTGCCATCGGGCAGAAAGACCGGATCTTGTGGTACTGCGATAAGACGGCGGCGAAGTATTGATCGATCAACACGGTCGTAAGGTATCCCATCTATCTCAACGTTCTTGGACTGATTGCACAGAGGGTCCAGAAGACGAAGGAGAAGAAGAATCATAGAGGATTTGCCGCTGAAGTCTTTTAGTGTTTGGGCTTTCAAAATGGGGAAACGGCAGAAACATACCTGCCAGTTCGGCCACACAAAGCCACCTTCTGTCCAGGTTTGACCGAGAAAGTGACGTCTTCCAATGCGAGGTTCTGTAATGGATTTTCATCGTCTGAAGGCGCAGTCTCAACCTCGTTGTTATTTCTTGATGTACTCGGTTAATATTTGCAGTCAAAATGTATTGGAAGCACTTACTTGTATGAAGCGGAGATGTTCCTGATTTCGATATTGCCTTCAGTAGGCCATTCCTCAGGCGGTTCGAGGTCCTCACCATCCAAACTTTCAGATGCCACATTTTCCGCGAAGGCTTTCAAACGCGACACAGCACCAATGGAGATTTCCACCTGTGTATAGTATTGTATGAGGCTGGAAATAGACTCTCCCCAGGTCATTAATGTCACCAGCGAGGAGCCGGCAAATCCTGAGTTTGTTCTAAGCTGGGTTGCCATTGCAACAACCCCCACAGCAAGAATCATAACCATCAAATTCAAGCATGAAGCGAGAAATCGTTGAGCCATAGCTAGGAGATAAGCTGGCCTCTGTGAAAGATCCAGTAAGTCCTGGTTGTGAATGATTTCCTGGTCTCTCAACCTCTGAGCGCGAACAGTAGCGATACCTCTGATGGTATCTAGAAAGTGCGCACTTCATTATGTCAGGACAGAAGAAATTCGTTTCAGTCAGAGAAGAGAACTTACTACAAGGGGCTCTTGGCCTCTAGATCAAGTAGACGTAGTTGCCGCGAAGTTCTTAGATAGAACATCTGCAGCATGTAGATGATGGCAAATACCACCGGGTAAGCGATTGCTAGCCACGGCGCACCGACAGCGACAACGACTGCCATGGTGAAGACGTCGAAGATTTGGATCACAGTATTGAGCAAAGATATAGGGAGTTCCCCATCGATAAGCGTCATATCTTGGGAAAAGAGGTTCGTCACAGCACCGAAATCAGTTGTCGTGAAGAAGCTCAGAGGTGCGTTGACAAGCGTATCAAGAATGGCACTGTGCAGCTGTTTACCCGATTGCGTGGTCATGAATATGACTACAGCAGTGGCACACAAAAAGAGAGCGACAATCTGAAGACCCCGGAACAACCCCATGATGCCAATGTAGAATGAGGGACTCATATCAAATGAGTTGGATCCCCAGAAGCCCATCCAAAGAGAAGGAAAGTTTCGACCAACGGCGTAGAGAATACCGGTGAGTAGACAAGTCAATGTAGCCCATCCACTGACGCTCCGATAGTAGTGCATATAGACCTTAGAATCTCCTGTCGCCCGCGACTCGGCCTCAAGGTTGGCGATAGGGACCACGGACTGAGCTGCCAGACTGACAGGCACCGTAGATGCAGCACTCTCCTCGACAGGAGTCGAAAGTTCAAACTCTGAGGCGTCGTCGACGTCAGAAATGTCAAGACTCTGAACATATTTCCCAGTCTCTACAAGTTTGTCGAATGAGCCCTGTTCATTGACCGTACCATCAGCATCAAGGGCAATAATATGGTCTGCCAGTGGCAAATAACGGACAGCGTGGGTACACAAAATCGCCGTTGCGCCACGACGACGCATAAGTCCATTGGAACCGAACACACGCCGGAAGACATCGTTTCCAGTAGAATTATCTAAGCCACTCAGAATGTCGTCAATCAGGAGGAAGTCGGTCTCAAGGTAAAGCGCCCTGGCTAGCGATACGCGTTGCTTCTGGCCACCACTGAGCATAATGCCGTTACTGCCAATGGTAGTTTCATCTCCCTCTGGTAATATAGCTAGATCGGTTCGAAGTAGGCACACGTCCAGGACCTCGTCATATCGCTTCTGGCTATATACGGAATGCCAGATGATATTGTCTCTTATAGAGCCATTTTTCAAGAAAGGCATCTGCTCGCAGTAGCCTATAGCTGCTTGGGTCGAAGGCAGGGTGACTTGTCCACTACTAAACGGCACCTCACCTAGAAGAGCCTTGCAAAAGGTAGATTTGCCACATGCCACTGGACCAACAACAAGCGTCAGCTTTCCAACAGGGACATCGACCGAGATGTCTCTGAGTACCATTGTCTCCGATGTCCAACCAAAGTTACCGTTAATGATTGAAATCGGGATTTTCGTAGCACTTTGATCATGAACGATTGGCGTCTTCTCGTCATGCTGCGAAAGTTGATCACCATCTGCAGGAGGGAGAGGAAGGGAAGACGTTCGGTAGTCGACACGAGGCTCCATCTCGAGGAACTTCTGTATGCGCTCCAAACACACAAAAGCAGTAATAACTGCTGGTACCGACTGGAACATCTGTCCCAGAGGGTTAGTGAGTAGGAGGATGAATGAGAAGGATACAAAGATCTTGAGAGCATCTAGCTCCTCGTTGGTGAAAGCAAATGCGACGACAGGAGACAAGGCAGCGGGGACAAAAGCGATAGTAGCAGTCATGATCAGCAGCCAGCGAAACTTGTTACCGATACACAACTCTTGCTCTCGCATGTTTTGAACCAGCCCACGGACAGGAGCCGTGATACCTGAGATACGTAGACTCTTGATATTGGAGATGATGCTGGATGTGAGTCCCACACGGCTTTCGATTCGAGCCATCCAGGCAGATTGCCTCTCCCCTATCATCCAGGCGATAACTGTGGTAGCTAGAACACAGAGGAGGATGACTACAATAGGGGAAATAAAGGCTAACCCTAGTTCTTGTTGAAGAAGAAAGCACCCGAGCCCAATCTCGATAATGTTGGCCCAAAAGTCATGGAGACCATGGAAACCATAAATAATGCGCTCAACGTCAGTGCTCATAATCGTCAAAACGGCTGCGTCGCCGATATCTGTCATCTTGCCCTCAGTAGTCGATTGGTATACATAGGCGGCCAAACAACCACGAGCCATGTACAGACATCGTTGGTGGAAATACCAAAATAAGGCATCCGAAACGGCGATCCCTATGTAGATGATTGCAGCAGCGCCAATCAGACCATACCCGGTATTTTTGGACACATCCGTATGTATGAGGTATTCGAGGAGGGCATGGATAAAGAAAGGCTGACTATACTGAAAACCGATCATGGCAAGTCGCGGTACCACTGGCAAAATGAGAGGTACAACAAGAGCTTTGGCCAGTGCTTTCGCTAGTCGGAATCGCTTTCCAATGTTAGCCGAGGACTTGGCAAACTGGACGGTCAATTTGTTTAGCAGAAGCTTGGATTGCATCTCATGGTCCAGAAGGTATAGATCCTCTTTGATCGAAAGCGTCTTCTTGAATCCGTTGCGGAAAATTCGGACCAGCCAGAAGTAAACACCGAGGTTGAAGAGACTGCTCGTCTCCTCAGGACTGTGATCTTCCTTTCTCCATCTCATCCAGTGTGCTTTGCTTTGCAACTCAAGCAGTAGGACGATGACCGTGAGGGGAAGCGAAGCTGTAAAAATGCCGGCATATCTCGTCACCAGAAAGGAGCTTGCCATGAGCCAGTAGGAACGGACCCGCGCCACAAGGATCAGAATGTGTAGCAGCAAGTACAAGGTCAGAAGGGACGATGGCCTGGGTGCCCTCGAGTGTTCAGTGTAGGAGAGGGCCAGTATGACTAGCCATTCAGCGAATCCAAACGCAGCAGCTACCACCGAAAAAACATCGTCGTTCTCATCATTCGATGTTGCAGATAGAACAAGGAGAACAAGCTGAAGAGCGGCAGTCACAGCTATGAAACACTAATACTCCCTAGTCAGTGAATAGAGACAAAAGGAAAGCAAGGACTTCCGTACCAGTTTTGTATATTGCTGCAGGATTCCGTCCACGATGCGAGCTCTGAAGGCTAGAGCTGCCACACGGATCAGTGCAATGGGAATGAAAATGGCAGCCGGAATAATGCCTAGTATGATTCTTTGGAAACGGAATGTAAAGTCAAAGTCACCCCGACAACCCTGTACTATAGGACCAAAAGAGTTGTCGTTGATGCAGCCCGACATAGCCATTGTTGAGTTGAATATTGTTCAATCTTTTAGTAGTTATGAATGGTTGATATAAGTCAAGTATGAGGGAGTCACTCTTACTTTCTTGCAAGGAGATATCGATATGTTTTACACAAATTGAACTGCTGAGACGGTTTCGGTGATTCAAGCAAGGGACCTTGCTTGAGAAGTGGGACGGGGGTCTGTTGTTTAAGTCTTGTACTCCACTCGTCGGTCGAGGCGAGAACCCTTGTACCAGACGCGCGTCTGCGGCCCCGTGTAACCCCGTTGGAACCTGGGGAACTAATAAAAGAAACATGCCAGGGGAAGCTTACATTATTGCACAAGCTGAGGTGCGCAGTTGACAGTCGGCAGTTGTCAAGGCACGCCAGCACTGAGCTGGCTTAGCATAGCATTGCCACGGCTTACATAGATTATAGAACAGTTGGAATTAGGCCTAGCACGAGGGCTGAGAGTCAAGGCTTTTGTTGTACTGCCCTGACTTTGAGTCGGGCATTGACTTTGACCCTGCTGCCAAGATGGCGACACGTCTTTTATAGATACTGTCGGAGCAATTAGTCCTCGTGGTTGTGCTCACACGCCCCCTATCTCATGCAATCTGTCAGATCTTAACTCTATCCTATCTACTCCGGCCCTCCGACCCGACCTAACACAACCCAGCCCAACCACCAACCAACAACAACAACAACCAACTCTCCTTGATAAGATTTCACAACCCTCACGAATTAATGTACGTAACCCAATCAATTATGGATTCGTTGTTGTATCCCATCACAATCGAACCTGCTGAACGGAGAAAGACACAAAACCGCCTCGCCAAACGAAGGTCACGTATTCATGCAGGTAAACCAAACTGATTTACTAAGCTCGGTTATACTATAATCGTCTCCATCCGTACAGATGCTAACGAATAGACAATTAAAGTGGCTAAGCAAGCAGGAAATACAAATGCAAATGCAAATGTGAATGTTCCTGTTAGTCATCAATCTGCATCAGTCTTCACTCCCTCGACACAGCAATCGATAAGTGTGAGCCCAGCAGCTGTAAGTGGTACCCATACATATAACGTATCTCACTTTACCTCACCCCCAACCGATCTACAGCATATCAGGAACATGTTGTTTCTAATTTGACCTCGCATGTGTTTACAGGACATTGCATTTATGAATGGCTGTGCTGAGCCTCCTCATGGGGCTGTACAGTTGATGAAGACTCCTACGCCATCTGAGGATTATAGCCACACAACGTCAGCGCGTTCATCATCCTTGGACACAAGTTCCCAGATATGGCACAGCGAATTATCAACAGAGAACATTACATATAGTCCCCAAAATGTGAATTTATACCCGTCCTCGCTCCTATCAAATATGAGGCCTGGGAGCTCAAGCAGCCCGAGTTTGCCAGATTCAAACGCAATTCTCTGTACGACAATGACGCAGCACGTCCTACCGCCAGGTCCAAAAGAGGATTTTGGAATTGTGAGTTTATACACTTATTTGCCTTTTTCTCTTTCCCTTATCCTTATTTTTTCCTATCTCTAAAGCTACAAAGTTCAAAAGCTAGTCTAAGAACAGTACAACTTACTGATGCATCTAATCTCAGCAAGGCGCAAATCCTAGATCACCATTACACATAGCGGCGGCCATGGGCCATTTGAAAGTCGTCAAGACGCTCATTGCATACGGCGCCAATGTTGACGAGGTGGATGCGGCTGGATACACTCCCATACACTACGCCACGCGCAACAACCACACAGCCATGGTCGCTTTGCTTCTGGAAAACGGGGCTGACGTTTACTCCCGCGATCCAGAAGGATGTACACCACTATTCAGGGCATCTCAGAAGGGCAACAACGAAATTGTGGAGCGGCTATTGAAACATGGGGCCCAAGTATGCTGACTTCACATGGTGAGGAGACATCCAAATATGTCTCTTCTGTTAACATGTGTAAATGAGATGGAGACAAATAAATAATAGCAGGCATAACATTACATAGTCATTAAGAAAGGCCCAAATGTTTACCCAGTTTTTAAACCACCGTCAACCAAACCAGTTGGAGAAAACACATACTTGTAATACGATTCTGCTCCAGCACTATCAGGGCCGCTTGATACCAGGACGGTATAAAGTCTTGAAGTTTGCTGATTTTTTAGTTATAGGCAGCTGACACTTGAGACTGCATTGGGCCAGTGTATCACGCATCAAACATTGAAAGGAAGCCCAAAAACCAGTACCTACCCTAGAGGCTGTCCTGCCAACCACCATAAGCATCATTTAGACAGATGTCAGCACATCCTGTCAGTATATCCGGCGATCAACCGGCGTAAGACGATTTGGCCAGTGAAAATAAAGTACTAGTCAACGTGATATCGTTAAAGCCATAGTCCAATCGATAGTGCCGGCAGTCGTTGTGGCTAGTCTAGCAAGGTTTCGGAGTGCAACCCAACCCGGCTCCCCAGTTTTCCGGGAATTTTTGCCGGCCCGACCCACGCCTTTACGAGCCGACGTTTGAAGCTAAATTAGTTTACGTATATCTTGAAGTACGGTAGTACGTGTGGCATAGCGCCATTTTGGCATCAAGTCACAGCATTTGCGCTAGGTGAATGCGCAGGCGATATCTTGGCACCGTAGAAACTCCTGTTACATCTTTATCTCAGGTCATACCCGCCCCAGCCAGCCGGGAGTTGTTTCTATCCAGATGACGTTACGAGTCTCATGAATCGTCATCCTACACGACTATTAGTGGAAAAATAAAATCCAAGCGCTGGGGAAGCCGTGCCAGATCCGCGGAGCCGGGCTAGATTCGCGTTGTGACATACTTGCAAGTCGGCCTCGGGGTTTGAACAAGGCCGCGGACTCTGCATCTGCAAAGTCAGAAGATCCTTGCCCCTGCGGTGCATCGCGTTAGTTCGAAGTTTATTTCAGAGAACAAAAGGACCACTCTGGCGTAAATTCTCTCGCTCAAGAGTGGCAGTGCTTACAAATGGGAACGTCTGTACAGCTGGCCTTATACCATTTCCGATAACGTCTTTTTTCGATATCCCGACTGCTCGAAACTGTGGGACATAATGGAAGTTTACTTATTGTTGACCAGAACGTGAGTTTCGCAATGTTACACCGACACCGTCACCAAAAGCTAATCTAGATTGTTGGCTTAGCTGACCGTTGCAGACGTAAACAGTTATAGAATAGCTGTATGAGCTATCCGCGTTAGTGACATTCGACTTGGAGGCTATTCTGCTGTACATGTTGTGTGTAACCTGCCGATTGACCCCAAGACCAGCCAGGTGCCCTTGCTCCGAAGTTTATTCCGCCGCAAGCGACGTACCTAGTTAGCTTTTCCAGTTGCTTTTAGTGACATATTGAATATCTCTTAGGGGTCTGGCACACCAGTACCCAAGTGCTAACAACTAGTAAATGCTGTGTATTGTAATACATATACACTGCTGTAAATATATATAGACGGTGCACATTAAGTCTACTTGGAGAAAAATATCGAAAATCGTTTATTAGTCTACTACTGAAAAGAGTCCAAGGGAGCGGTATGCATCATACTTCTTAGAACATTATTCAGACTATTCAACCTTCCATCATTTCCATTTGGTATCTTTACATTTGTAGTCGAGCGTCAGCGCGTATACGTGATGATTTTTATGTCGCGGAAAGGCGCAGTATTGGAGTATCTTTTGTGATCGCGTAAACCAAAAATCCATAATTTCCCAGGGCATGATTTCATATTGGTTTTTGAAACGTTTTCAAATATAATAAATCTAGACGACTATCCGAGACAGTTTAATTGGATATCCTACAAATGTGTCCACTGGGGATAGTAGTACTGATAAGATTGTAAAAATAATATTTGAGAGTAATTGTATAAATGTCTAATATATTCAGATCAAAGTCCTAACTGTGTCTGACTTGAATAGGAACTGTAGTTGGTTCTGATTACAGGATTGTGTCCAGCGCGGCTATAATTTGATCAACCTCTTCCACTGTAACATTATTAATAAATTGCTGGAGCATAATCACGTCAAATGCAAAGGGGAACACATACCTGTATTATAGTGAACCAAGCTCACACGCACAACACCATCATCGCTGAGGCTGAGGATGTTCTCTACCAATCTCTTGGAAAAGAAATGACCCCACCTGATACCGACATGCGACACTGCTTCAACAGCCTCTACCACACTCTGGGACGACTTCCCCGCAACAGTGAAGCTTATCGTAGGCACGCGGACCGAACCCTCGATTGATCTCTCGCCGTATACCGTGATTTGCGGCTTCGAGACAAGGTAGTCGATAAGACGTGTTTGTAGCTTCTCTTCGTGCTCCGCGATGGCAGTCCACGTCTGCTTGGGGTTCTCACCAAAGTACGCTGTGAGGGGTATTATGGCTTGTGTCAGCTCGTAGCTAGCGGCGGCCATCTCCAGTTTATCCATCAAGCTGCCATGCGGGTTAAAGTAGTGACCCAGGGATGAGAGCTGAGCCTGGGCCGCTTTTGAGCCGTACAGCAGTGAGATATGCGGGCCGTAAACCTGGAATAAGTTCAAGAGTAATTATTAATCTTGTTTAGTGCTGGAGTTGAAGTCTGGCCGAGGTAACTTACCTTGTACCAAGAAAAGGCGTAAAAGTCCGCACCAAGTTCCTTTACGTCGATCGCTCGATGAGGCGCATAAGCGACGCCATCGACTGCCAGCAATGCGCCGGGAATCTCATGAACAGCATTTGCGATGGCCTTGATGTCATTGATTGTACCGAGAATATTGCTACAATGTGTACAGGCGACCAGACGCGTCTTGTTAGTCAAAAGGCTTCGTAGCGTGGCAGGATCCAGCTTCGGACTTTTGAGGTCAGAAGGTTGCCACCACTTTACCGTCGCGTTACTGAGAGCAGCGTAATGAAGCCACGGGTCAATATTGGACTCGTGGTCAATCTGGGAGAGAATGATTTCATCTCCAGGTTGTAGCTTGAGAGCAGCGGCAAGGTTGCGTAAGACCTGAGTTGTCGAGGCACCGATCACTACGCGTGTTAGTCAGCCTCAATCATTACATGCCTTGCATAGACTTTTCCTCTAGACCAACCTATCTCATCAGTTCCGGCATTGACATATTTGGCTGCAGCTTTGTATGCGTTGTCGAAAATGGCGGTTGATCGCATTGACGTGTCGTAACTCGCGCCAAGCTGAACATTGGCATTGACAAGATAATCGGCGATACTGTGCATGTCAGTCAACGAACCCGCGAGATGGAACGGGATAGTTACCTTTTGGCGACGGTTCCAAGGACTTGGCTACCACCTGCGTTGTCTCCAAAGATCTGCGGGTTTTCCAGCGCCGGGAATTGCGACCGGACATTGTTGATGGAGAAGCTGTAAGACATATTGATGCTGTGTTACTGAATTTGATGGGGTTGCCGGGCTGATGGATAACGGCCGGGGGTTACAGTATTGAGTGGGCTGACACAGAAAGGAGGAATGGGTGACATCAAGAAGCATGAGACATACAAGCCTTCTTTTACGGTTTTACGAGTCAGTTTTCGGCACAGAGAGCGGGAGCTTGAACCAAATCTAGGCTATTGAATCCTGGCATATGCAAGGTCAGCAATCACTTGCAGGGCGTGGACTGATCGACCCCCCTGCTCGTTTCTTGGAACACTATTGATTGGTTCTGTGCGGTTCTGACCGAAAGCTTGTTAATGAGCATCCTAACTTGGTTAGTGTTCCTGCATTTTGAAAGATCAAATTCGGAAGCGAAGGACCTTGTCATCGCTGCCGCCGTTGCATTTGGTCCTGGTAACGGCGTCAGCAGATTCCCCTCCTCTTTGGTGCGTTATATGTCTGTGCTCCCTCCTGACACTCTTGAAATATGCAGACAGGGGAATGAAGCTTAGTGTATTGGTAAGCCTTTGCAGTAATGTCCACTGCAGGAACCACACATGCTCCAACGTATCCCAGCCTTGGTCAGTATGTGCCCAATGCCAGTTATCTCGATGCCCAGTAAACTTGCTAGACATCCAACAGGTCCAGAGTGCCTTGCAAAACGCCTTGGATAATGCCTTGCGATATGCCTTCTAAGTGATGAGCATATAAAGGAAGAATGCTCTCCAGACAAGTGAGATAGCTGCTTCATCATTTCCCGAATATCGATAAGCGTCAACATCCCTTCAGCAGCTAGCATTAAATCCTTTCCCGATTATAATAGCCTGAAAAAATCGTAACACCATGGAACAAGGTGAGAATTCTCGAATAAGCACTATACAATGTCTGAATGTAAGTCAACTGACTCAGTAAGAAATCGAACTCGGAGGTACCCGAGTGCGGATAGCCCCGGTCGACAACAGTTCCGAGGGCTCGACCGCTTTTCATGCCCTCGTTATCAGGTTGCAGCACTCCCAGGTCCTTGGCAAGATACCCCGTGGAGTATCGGATGTTCAACGGCGCGTAAAGGTCCTCGTATCTATCGATTTCGACGCTGTGTCAGGGTGGATGGGAACCGGACAACACTCTCGAAACTGCCTCTCCGACTACTCGACAGGCATCTTTGCCGGCCGCGTCGGAGTCCGCCGGCTTCTGAAGGCCTTAGACCGCGTTGGAATATCTGACAAGGTGACGTGGTTCATTCCTGGACATTCAATGGAGACGTTCCCCCTGGAAACTAAGGATGTGGTCGACTCTGGGGCCGAAATCGCACTTCACGGCTATTGTCACGAAGACTGTACACAACTCAACTCACACCAAGAGGAAGACATCCTGGACAAGTGTATCGCTCTCGCCGAGTCCCTGACAGGGAAGAAGCCGGTGGGCTTTCGGGCTCCGCTCTACCGGATCGGTCATGAAACAATCAGTCTCCTGGAGCGCAAGGGGTTTCTGTACGACACTTCCTTAAGTGGACATGATGCCAAGCTCTACTACCTCGACTCTGGTTTTCCACTGGATACGGTGGACTACTCTGAAGCAGCATCCACGTGGATGAAGCCTTCACCCCGGCCGCGTCAAATTTCGGTCGTTGAAGTACCAGCCAACTGGTATATGGAAGACATGACACCCATGCAGTTTCTCCCCAATGTGACAAACTCTCACGGATTCGTCACCTCCGAAGCTATAGAGAAGATGTGGAAAGACCGCTTTAATTGGCTCTGGAATTGGGGCCCTGATGGCAGTGGGCCTGGTGATTTTGTCTTCCCCCTTGTTTTGCATCCCGATACATCGGGGATGGCTCATGTTGCCGGAACCATTGAGGGTATGCTTCAGTGGTTGAAGGCATGGGGACCTCAGGTAGAGTTTGTAACATACGAGATGGCAGCGAGGGACTTTCTACTGGAGGAGAATGCCGTTGCAACCTAGATGTTTAAAACTTACGTTTAGATGTCGTATAGTCTCTACTGGGTGACTAGCAATGTCAGAAGCCATATAGGATAAGCCAATAGATGATCCCAGTTGAGGTGATTGGCTACATGTACGTTTGTCACTATGAAAAGCTACAACGTGCCTGTTGAAGAACAGGCTTAACATGTAAATTCATCCATTCTTGCTTTGGTGGCGTCTAAGTTCTACTAGAAGAAGCCGATGACAAACTTTGGCTAGAATGCATTGTCATCTGTCAAGAACGGTGCAATGTCAGCTACCAAAAGCAAAAACTGTAACCTTACCGGTCCAGGCCTTGAGATTCGAACTATCCCGATCAGCCGATATTTCACCAAAGACCTCATTCTAGCAGACTTGATAGAAGAAGGAAATGATGTATAATGATAACTGTTGACGTGATTTAAGCATTGTCACTTCATCTCTGCCATAAGATCGAGTTTGAATCTGTGTTTCAATTACTATCAGCCGCCAACATGCCCGTGATTCTATCAATTACCTCCAACACCAATGGCCCTGTGCTCCTTGGGCTATTAGTCTTTGTAGCTGGGGCCATACTCTCCCTCTACCGTGTCATAAAATACCGACACATTCCCGGGCCTTGGCCATCTCGAATCTCTCATCACTATGTTACATTGTTCGACCTGTTCAGGCAGCGTCCTCAAACTGTGGCCAGATGGCACCGAGAATATGGCCCCTTTGTTCAGATAGCACCGGGCCAGGTCTCCGTTTCTGATGTTGCAGCCATGCGAGACTTGTATGGCACATCTTCACGGAACTCAAAGAGTGAATACTTCGACAACTTCCTGTATCACAACGCACGCGCAATCTTTGCCGAGAAGGAATATCATGGGCATCGGGAGAAGAGGGGTCTAGTCTCATCTTTCTTCCAGGCTACCTCTGTATATAAGCCGGACGTTCAGCAGCCTGTTCGAGGTAAGGTGCTGACCGCAATGATGCGCATGAAGGAAGAAATCAGCTTCAGCGGCGAAGAGATTGTCGATGTATTCCCCATCATCAACCACTATGCCTGGGACAACACCACAGCGTTGGTCTTTGGGCCAAGCCACTGCTCTCATGCTCTCCAAGGCGATGAATACGACCGCGACCTTCTAGCAAGGCTGAAGAACAGTGAACTCTGGGGAGCAGTCAAGTACAACCTTCCCCTTGTCTTCAACGCCATGAAGATGGCGATGGCGGTCTACACCAATTCGACTAAGTACTTCTCAGCTGAAACCGACCTCGATAAATGGGCCATGCAACGCCTTTACCAATCAACAGGGGATCTCAAGGTCTCGCAGGATGAACGTTCGATCGTGCAGCTTATTCAGCATCTTCGAACCAATGGTCGCTCACTATCAAATAATTACCTGGAAAGTGAAGTTATTGACAACCTATACGCTGGTCAAGCCACAGTCACCGTGGCTCTGACCTATGCTGTCTACCACTTAAGCCGAAACCCTCACTGGCAGTCGATGGTTCAGGAAGAACTTGACGATCTGCCGAGAGACTGTGACGGTCTCCCTGACTGGACACTTTTGAACAAGGCACCTGTTCTCGAAGCTTGCATCCGTGAATCGTATCGTCTCAACCCAGTAGCCAGTGGACGCGCCGAGCGAGTTCTATTCAAGGACTCCATCTACGGCGAAATCGTGATCCCGAAGCACGTGAGTTGATGGATCTCTCTACTCCCTTTTCTCTCTAGATGATGATACGCTATCTTTATATACCCTTATCTAACTTTTATCCATTTCCATATTAGACCGTTGTATCTGCATCCACCATTGCCTTGCATCTTGATCCCCAAGTCTGGTCCAACCCACAGGAATTTGACCCAAGGCGCTGGCTAAATGCCACACCAGACGAACTTCTAAGGCTGGAGCGGTCATTTGTCCCTTTCGGCTACGGCGCAAGATTGTGTCTAGGTAAGGCCTTTGCGAACCTCCAGATTAAAATATTTGTGGCAGGAATATACTCCCTGTACAACACACAGTTGGAGGTACCGGGTCATGTCATGGACCAGTGGGGGACGCAAGATGCTTTACCTAAAGGACTTAAGTGTAGACTTCGTTTTCAAAAGAGGAGATGAAGCCGATTGACTAGCTGTGTGACAGTGTATATGAACAAAGATGAATTCAATTCCCATATTGGCTTATGATTTCTACCAACTTGTTGCGTGATAAAACTTGAAGCTTTGGTTAAAAGTTTCAAAAATCAAACACAGTTTTTAGACAAGAACGACCTAACACTGTCGAGTCTACAAAGTCGCCCGAAAGTCTACCAACACAGATGAGTATAGGTAAATCATGATGGCTGACAGCTATAGGTAGTGAGGAAAGACATTAAAGCTGATACAAAGTAATGGAAGTTATCGCTTTACATGTATGACTGGCTGGACGTACATAACTGAATGATGTGAGGTGAAGTCATTATTGTCAAATTGAAAATAACGAGGACTCAATAATTCATTTACAAGATACCGTAAAAAGATAAGTAAGGATAGAAGCTTCAAGCTCCATTTAATGATGAAAGAAAGAACTGTGACAACGACTTTGAATCCCGATATCGTCCTGACCGCAAATCCCACCTACCCGGATGGAACATACACTTCCCTTATAAGCAAGTAACTGTCACTGAGACCTCTCTGTCCATCAAAGACTTTGTTGTCTTGGTTTCGTAGCTGATAGTAGAAGACGCGTTGACACACTTTACCAGTGAGGATATGGTTGGGTGTACAAGGATATCTCCAACGCTGATCATCAACTGGCGACTTCGCGCGGCAGCCACAACCTTCATGGCAGATAGAGAGTCACCTCCGATCTTGAAAAAATGATCGTGGATACCAATTGTAGAGGCTTTCTTATGTAGGGTGGCTGCCCAAGCAGCTTGCATTAATCGCTCACGTTCATTACGCGGCTGCTCTTTGTCCTCATCCACTCCGTTGATCGTCTCCAGGAGGCTCGTGGTAATGGTTCCAGCCAGCTCTCTGAGCTTTCGCCGATCAGTCTTACCAGACATGGTAAGAGGGACACTGTTGATGGGGATGTACAACTCAGGAACCATATAAACGGGAAGTACTGCTGATAGCGCTGGTGTGGCGGCCACCCGCGCGGCCTGGGCTGACTTGATGGACGAAGAGTCAATACAGACGGATGTTTCCAACTCTTCATTGTTCTTGGCTGTTGATGACTCAACAAAAGCAGCCAGCATGGTGCGGCCACCAATGGTTACAACCTCCGCAACGACACGATGAGAGGGCAAGGTCACCTTATAATGGTGTTCGATCTCACCAAGCTCAATCCTCTGGCCTCGAATCTTGGCTTGAGTGTCCTTGCGACCATGGAGCATGATGCTGCCATCGGGGTTATACGAGCCCAGGTCACCCGTCAGATAGAAACGACCTGACTCCATACCTGGGAACAGCTGATGTCTCCATTCTGGCGCGGAGACAAAGCCGCACTTGACTGGCTTATCCCCAATGTATCCGCGCGCCAAACAGTGACTCTCAACCATGACCTCACCGACGGTGCCGAACGGGAGAAGGTTGCCAGGGTTGCTAGGGTGCACGATCCACATGCGTGGACCCGTAGACAGCCCAATATTGCTAGGATTACTGTGGAGGGTCAATCTCTCTGAGGCAGTATCCCAAAGTCCCGACTCAGTACAGCCATACACATTGATGAGATGAACGTCGTTACAAAGGGCTTCAAGAGTAGCTCTACCTAGAGGCTCGCCACCGAGCATGATGTACTGTAGTGTGGGTACCTCATTGGGTTTCACCTGACCCGCAACTGAAGGGGTGAGGAATGCATGGGTAATTCCAAGAGCCCTCATCTGACCGTTCAGGTCATTAAGCTTGCCTTGTTCAGAAGGAACGCAGACACAGCCGCCGGCATACAAAGTCGCAAAGATCTCGGTAACACTGACATCGAAGCTGGGTGACACAAAGTGCATGCAGTTCGTCTGGTTATCCATGTGAAGTGGACCCAAAAGGTCAACGACTCCAGTGCAGATGGCGGTATGATCGTGGATGGCGCCCTTGGGCTTTCCTGTGCTACCAGAGGTGAAGAAGCAAGTTGCAATTGCGTCGGGACGAGAGGACGGCAGTGGGCCTGGCTGCTGTTTCTGAACAATCTCCTCAAAGTTATCAACGCAGGCGACAGAAGGGTTGAGCTTGCGGCGCATCTGAGGACCGAGGTTTGTGAAATATACCTTAGGCCAGACCTGGAGGAATATGGCGTTGATCCTCGAAGCAGGACACTTGGGGTCGATGGGAACAAAGACTGCGCCGGCCTTGAGTGTCGCAAGGACCAAAACGATAGTCCAGTATGACTTTTCCATTATGTGTGGAATAAAATCACCTTGAGCGATGCCATTCGACACGAGCATAGTGGCAATCCGGTCAGCGTGGTCATTGAGCTGACTGTACGTCAAATCACCATCCCAGGCACGGACCGCATATTCACTGGGGGTTCGGCGTGCATGATGCAGAATAACATCGTGGATGCATTCCTTCTGCTCGAGAAGCCTGCCGCTATTGACCAGCTCCAGAATGCGAGCATCATCATAGCTGAGGCCACTAACTTCGCAAACAGAAAGGTCGGAATTGAGGAGAGATGAACTGTGGTTTTCCCAAAGACTGTAGAATGACTTGAGAAGTACCCTTGCGTGCCCAGTGTTCTTGCCTGAGAACAGAACTTGAGCAGTTGGTCTACCATTGAACTCTGAGATTTGCAAGATAAATAGGGACTAAAGCTTATTAGACGCTAACCACAGAAATATCCTGGAAATTTATGAAGCTTACACAGCCTTCCAGCCTGGGAACTGGAGTGCCTGAGCCTGTGACAGCCAGGGCAAAGATATCTTCACCATCATGAGTGTCTTTTGGTGTGTCAATGAGTCTCTCAGCACTGAGAAGCTGGCCGATGGTCGTAGAGTTTTGGATGCTAACAAGGCGATAGCTCTCGTCCCATCGGCCGTGCATTTCTGCCAGACAAGTCAATGTCCATTCATCACGATGGTGATACAGATCGACAGTGATCGACCAGAGCGCACGGCCGAGTTCATGCACGTCGTTGCGCGCCGCATCAAGGACTAAGACCTCGGTGGAGGTGTAATTGGTCAATGGAGCCATGACGGACTATGATCATAAGGTATAGAAGAGGAGGGATATAATTGCGACAAACACCAACTAGAAGAGGTTAAAAAATTGTAGCAGAGCGGTTATATAAGTCTATTAATCATTATCTAGTCTACATGAATGAGCAGGTAGTATAGAAAGGCGAACACTCTAGGCAGATGGAACGCTATGGCATGATTCCAAAAGCACGGAAACTATCTCGGATTCCGATCCAAGGGTAGGTTTCGCGGCTGTCAAATCTGGAAATTCAATTGTAAAACTATTTCCAGCGCCAGGGGTCATATGCACTGTCAGCACACGGTTTGCAACCCTGCAAAGTAACCTAAGAAAAGGTGGGATGAGACAACGTGGGGTCGGAGGACCACATATCAAGCTTTGCTCATGTCCCGGCGCGGCCGTTCTGTCATACGAGATATCTGTTTCACCCTGTGGAATTAGCCAACCCTATCTATGCCAGATGCTGAATCGTATGTATTGCATCTTCTGTCACCTTCCCGATCTGGTGTTTTGAATTCTTCCGCCGTTTGTAATCACCAAGGCATACGTGTGCAAGTGAATAACGTCTCGGAACTCCGGAGCCGCTTGAGTCGAATGTAGGGTAGGGGGGAGCGGCTACTCCGAGATTCTGATGTATCGTACTATGCATGCAGTTACGTTTTTAATCATGCTTGGCGTCGCGACTCGAATATCCCTCATTGAGGGATTATAATGTATAATAAGCATTATCTATATTCCAGAAATCGTGGTGGTTTATTCTCTTTCTGAACTTGAGACCAGTTGATTCACGCGCTCCCGAAGCATGCTTCTGATGGGAAGCAAGTACTACATGTAATATTGAAAGCATGTGGTGAGAAAGAAAGAATTGTCAAGATATAGAAACAGCTTCATAATAAGTCTTGAATTGTTTTGGAAATGATAAATAATGTCACAAGCGAATTCTCGTCTCTTCGAGAGGTTATATATGAGACAACCTTTGCAGTGTGACATTTGCCTAGATGTACAGATATGAACTGGTTGCCTGCTCCGCTACAAATGCTATAAATAAGAGCAATTGCCCCCTATCCGTTGAACATATAGCAGTCAATCTAGCCGTCTGTAGTCCTCCAGATGCCCTCCCAGACAAATATCTGTTAGCCAAGATAGTTCGCTTATTGATTTGAAGCGATCGATAGACCCGAATCCATGATCTGCGGGTCCACTGAGTACAGCAGCAACTTGAGCTGAGCAAAGACACGATCTTTCAGCTCGACCCCCTCAGGGTCTGTAACTGCAACCGGAGCGCTTCCACAAGACAAATTAGTCCATAACATACACTTTGGGAAATATTGACTGCTCACCTTTCAATTATCCCATCCTTGACATACCCGCCGTGAGTATTGATCTTGTCGACGACGCCATACACGATGCAGCGACCGCCAACCTCGGCCGTCCGCGCCAGTAAAAGTTTCATGATCCGATGGATGATGCGAACGAGCAGCGGCATTTCTCTAGCGAGGTCTGTATCGCATAGCCCTGGGTCGACAGCCGTAAAGGTGATGCTATCTGGCCATGACTTGTCGACTTCATCTTTCAGACCGTAGAAAGCCAGTAATTGAATCAATTTGCTGGTATCGTATCGATCCCCCATGTCAGTCCTGCTTGCATCGTTGAGGGCGCCGAAGATATCATCAGCCTTCCGTTCAGCGAAGGCAGCGGATTCATGGCCTTGACTCGAGACCAAGACCAGTCGCGGGCGGGCGTTGTTTCGGATACCCGATAGCCGCAGTGCTGGCAGCAAACCAATTGCAAGTAGAAACGTACCAGTTACGTTTGTCGCAAGTGTCTTTTCCATTCCATCAACGGCTTGGAACTCCAAGGTGGCCATGCCAGCGTTCAGTATGACTGCGTCCAGTCGCGAAAGATTGTTGGCCTTGGCCACAAACTGCCTAATGGTTTCAACATTGGTGAGGTCCAGTTCCCAGACCTCTACGATGGTCTTTGACGACGAATTATACTGTCTTACGAACGATACGCATTCGGGACCTTTGGTGATATCTCGCATGGCCAAGATAATCTTGAAAGCGTTGAGGCGATAAAAGTGACTAGCTGCTTCTAAGCCGATTCCTCGACTAGCTCCGATAATGATGAAAGTCTGCCCGGTGAAATAATGGGTTGGGAGAGGGATTTCGGTATACTGAGATCGGACAAATGACTTAAATGACATTCCACTCATCTTTGTGCACTACATATAATGTTCCCGGTTTGAAAGTAGGATACTGTGCTGCGTATCTGCTGAGTGTTGGCGTTTGATTTTGAACTGGTACAAACAGAAAGACTAAGCTTCAAGTTTTATCTTCCATGGAACGATTTAAGTATTTTTTGCTTGAATGTAGTTTCGAAGTTACTTTACAACTAGCTTGTATGTATGGTACTCACTAATTAACATCTCGGCCTTGTATTAAAGTTACCCTGAATTCTAACGTAGGTAAAGGATTAAATGATATCGCTATGTACCGGTTACTAACAAGACTGATTGGAGACTACGGCAAGCAAGACTCGTGGCAATGGGTCGCCTGCCCTGAGGTCCACATCTGAAAGACGACAAAAAAGTGACAATCTATGTGACGAATCGGATTGAGAACAAGATATATTTGGTGGCAATCTATCTGCACAGTCAGCAAATGACTCCTGTCCTACATGTAGGTAGGTACAGGGGGAGGGTTGTGTTTCTAATTCATTTTTTAAGTTTCGGCTTCCCGGACTAGCCTACGTTAGCGGCCGCTGAACATGTTGGGCTAGTAGGCGTGCCGGGTTGCGTTGCGGACTAATAGCGTCCACGTAGTGCCGGATATCGTATTAGCTAACAGGCCTAACCTGGTAATCGAAACTCAAAACTCCCTCCCGCTCCGTGGACACTATCCCGCACGCGGGACGCTGGTTCAACAGACATACTAGCTAGATATTGTAAAGTTTGCCGCAAGTTAAGCAATTCGCCGGATCATCCATACCCGTAAGGTTTGACATCGCCAGCGTCTTCCCCATAGTTTATCTAATACTCGTTCCCATCTGTTTCAAAAACACATGTCCAGTGTAGTGTTGCTGTGAGAAACATTTGCAAAACTACACAACACATCGCTACTGTACTCTCGTTATTATCCAATTTCATATTATTACTATCATCTTCAGAATGCCGCCAAAGGAAAGTCCCAACGGCAGCATGACCCAGACGCTCACCATCAGCGTCGACCGTGGTCTCTCCAATGGAGCGTTCCAAACCTACCGCTCAGCAACCGCGCCTAACCCGCATCTTGATACGCATAGGCAGCTCGACTTGGGCGACGAGTTTGCTAACTCTGATGCCTCCTTGGTTCGAGCCAAGCTCCTCCTCTCTTGGGCGATGGCAGTCAAGTCATTTGCTGGCACCGACAGTGTCGTTATCCTTGGCCCCAAAGTCCAACTGGAAGCTCAGGCTTCCCTTGTACTGGATGGAGAAGCATTGATTTCTGATCAAATCAAGGCCATTCGATCCATTGTGGATGGATCTTCTTCCTCCAACATGGCGATAACTCCTGGTGTCGACCAGCCTCATCTTCACCCATTGGCTCTGCGCTATACCTACAGCGAGGGCGATGGAGTTGCTCCTGTTCCCATCAATACAACTCTTTGTATATCATTCTCGAGTCACCTCGACCGCTGGTCGGCTAATTTGAGCGCTGACTCGAGAGTCATCGACCAAAACCTTTTGCCACTGATATCCAACACCTTCGAAAGAGCTTCTAATCAGTTGGACAATGTTTCATCCCAACTTACCCATCGTGACATTTCGCTTAGCGACCCTCAAGATATGCGAATGTTGCAAATGCTCGCGGGCCACCCTGCACCACCAGTATCTTCGCTGGTGCATAACCTAATTAGCGACCGTGCCCGAAGCCAGCTTGATGCTGAGGCCAGCGTTTCGTGGGACGTCAACCTGACATATGCTGAGCTGGACGGTATCTCAGACATTCTGGCATCGCACTTGATTTCACTTGGACTCAAGGTCGGCTCGACAGTGGCAACCTACCTTACCAAATCTGGATGGGTGCCAGCTGTCTATCTTGCTGTTTTGAAAGCGGGTGGTGCCTTTGCTCCTTTGAATACTGGTCTATCTGCAGTTAAGCTCTCCTCTGCCATGGAGAAGCTGTCTCCGAGTATCGTTATCTCATCGTCTGCAAACTTCAACAAGTTTGTCGGATTGGCATCACACGTGCTCGATGTCTCTGATTTTGTCAAAGTCCACGATACCAACCCCGGCCTCCTGTCCAAGATTTCAGTCAGACCCCAAGACCCCGCTTGTATCATTTCCACGTGGGACAACTCGGAGGGGACAAGTCTACTTGTATTAGATCACGTCGCTGTCTGTACTTCAATTGCCACCAACAGCAATGTTTACGACTTCTCGCCCACCACTAGAACACTTCAGCTTGCTCCATATTGTTCCAGAACTAGTGTTGCAGACGTACTATTCACACTAGCAGCGGGCGGTTGTGTCTGCACTGCGTCGGAAGATGAACAACTCAGTGAAATTGCGGACGCATGCACAAGGATGAAAGCTTCATTAGCTTGCCTCACGCCTTCTTTGGCGGCTAGCCTCAACCAGGATGACCTCCCCGGCATAGAAACTATTATCTTTGCTGGAGAACATTGGAAAAGGAATAGCATCGTGGAATGGGCGTCAGCAACAAATATCATCAACGCATACACTGCTGCTGCCGCTCTTGGCTACGTATGTTCTACAGCACCACTTATCAGCATTTCATCTCCGTCCAACATTGGATGGCCTCGCGGCTGTGCCGTCTGGGTCATGGATTCACAAGACCCTACGCGACTCGCTCCACCAGGGGCTGTTGGCCAACTACTAGTTGAGAGTCCGTTTATTGGGCAAAGGTACGATAGTGGCGATGAGGCCTCAGCTTCTGCGTTGATCTCGCGCCCGGTGTGCCTGGCTCGCCCAGCCTTCTCGTCAAAGCCCACTGTCGATGCACGCTGCTTCTTGACTGAACATCTCGTGCGCTTCGATGTTGGTGACGGCACTTTGCGACTCGTCGGCCATAAGAACTCGCAAGGCCAGGGACTGCATTTTGACCCACATGTTGTCGAATCACCAGCCTCGTCAGTGGGTGATACCCCGACTGTAACAGGGGCAGTATCTACCCCAATGGCTGCCAGTATGTCTCATACCAGTTTGGATACTGATATCATCGATGTCAACTCACAGGCGGTTGATACGCGTCTCGCACTGCTCAGCCTGTCTCCTGAAAAGCTGTCTCGTCTGGAAGCTCTTCTACAACCTTTAGGTCTGGTAGAGGATTGCTACCCATGCTGCCCTGTCCAGGAGGGTATTCTTGTCAGCCAGGTCAAAGCCCCGGGCATCTATAATATTTTCGTCGTCTGGGAACTTGCGAACGCTGCCAACGTTTCCTTGGCTAGTCTCCATGCTGCGTGGGAACGGGTCGTACAGCGCCATGCTCCGTTACGGTCGACGTTTGTGGAGAGTCTGCGCGATGGCAGTGTATTTGATCAAGTCGTTCTGACCTCACCAACAGTTGATGTGGTGGAAGTGCCATGGCTGGAAGACTTAACGGAAGCAGATGATATGCTCCAACTGACGACTGCCACCTGGAGCAAGGAAAAGCCGCATCATCGCCTAGGATTGTCCAAAGCGACTGACGGCAGACTACGCTGCCAGCTTCTCATCAGCCACGCAGTCATTGACGGTCTTTCTGTCCAGGCTCTTGGCCATGAACTGGAGAGATCGCTCAATGGAGTACTAGCTATCAATATGCAGCTAGACCTTCAACGCCGCTATATCCAGCAATTGCAGAAAACCCCCCAAGACGACGCTCGTGAGTTCTGGAGGACCTATCTAGACGGACTCTCTGGCAGCCTCCTACCCAAACTGACCGATTGGGCCGAGCAGAGCCCAGCCCAAGTGTTCACTAAACGGCGCGTACTGCCTGACATCAAGCGGTTAAGGCGTTTCTGTAAGGAGCAAGGAACCACCCTGTTCTCCGTGAGTCAGGTAGCCTGGGCCATGGTCCTCCGGGCTTATACCCTCTCAGACGACGTCTGTTTCGCTTTCATGGCCACTGACAGACACCTTCTTGGTGATGAAGCTGATGACGCTGTTGGCTTCTTCATCAATCTAATGCTATGTCGTGTTGGACTGGAGGGTTCGACTCCTATCGAAGATGTACTTAATGCGGTGCGCCGAGACTTTGTTTCTAGCTTCCCTTATCAGCATCACCCACTAGCCGAGATTGCTCATGGGCAAGGTATACCCGCTAGCCTGCTTTTCAACACAACCATGACCTTTATGTCTGATGATCATGATGCGGAGTCGCACTGCGATGGAGTTAGGCTTCGTCGAGTTGCTGACCAGGATGTGGCTGAGGTATGCCCCATTTAACTGTGGTCCTGTACGCACTTACTTACCCATTCTTAGTACGATGTCGTCGTGAGGGTATTTGACCATCATGACGATGACGTTGCTGTCGAATTCTCGTACTGGAACACAGCACTTTCCAGCACTCAGGCAGAGAATGTCTTCGGAGCGTTCCTAGCCGCAATCAACTCCATTCCGGACTCAAACACCGTCGACGATGTTGAGCTCATCGACGAGAACATGAAACGACAGATACTAGAGTGGAATGAGCAAGCACCCAAACCCGTTGAAGCTTGCACCCACGAGCTCATTCTTAACGTCGCAGAGGAGTATCCAGATGCACCTGCGATTGAGAGCCACGATGGCAGCTTATCTTACCATGAGTTTGAGATCACGACGAGAAAGCTTGCCATTCACTTGATGAGTCTTGGTGTGGGTCCAAACGTCCCAGTCGTGTTCAGAATGGAGAAGTCATTTTGGGCCGTTGTCGCAATGATGGCCATCATGAGAGCCGGCGGTCACTTTGTGCCGCTTGATCCTGCCTGGCCCATCGAACGTGTTCAGTTCATCATCGACGATGTAGGATCAAGTATCCTGCTGACCACAGATAGCACCGATCAGCTGTCAATTGAGCGCATCAATCACACAGTCATGCTCTCTACCGAGATTTTGGACAAGTTGCAAGCAGAAGAGCCCTTATCATCTCAAGTCAAGCCTGGCGATCCGGCCTACATTCTGTATACATCAGGAAGTACAGGCCAGCCTAAGGGAGTGGTGGTAGAGCACCAAGCTCTAAGCACGAGCTCAAAGGCACACGGCAGAGCCATGCTTATGGACCGGCATACCCGAGCATTCCAGTTCTCCTCTTACACTTTCGATGTATCCCTGGGCGAGATCATTACCACATTGGTCTCTGGCGGTTGTGTCTGTGTTCCGTCCCCTAGTGACAGGCTGGGCAACATCAGTGGTGCCATCTCAAAGCTACGCGCCAACCATCTCTTCATGACTACCACGACGCTTGGCACCTTCGGTCCTCAGGACTGCCCAAGCGTGGAGACTATTGTGTGTGGAGGAGAAATGCTGTCGCAAGCTATTAAGGATGTCTGGGCTCCTCATGTTCAACTTATTCACGGGTATGGGCCAACAGAAGCATGTATCTATGCTGTTTCCTGCAACTCCAACAACCCAGCCCTTCCACCATCCGTCATAGGCTATGCAATGGACGGCTGTCGCAGCTGGGTCTCTCATCCCAGCAATCCACAAGCCCTTGCTCCCATTGGAGCCTTGGGAGAACTCCTTGTTGAGGGTCCCATAGTTGCCCGTGAGTACTTCAACGACCCCATCCGTACTAACCATTCTTTTCTAGACAGGGTCCCCGCCTCATGGGGCATTGCGTCTCCTTACCGCGTGTATCGTACTGGTGATCTTGTGCGCTACAATATCGACGGAAGTCTGTCATTCTTCGGTCGTCGTGATGGACAGTTGAAAGTGCGTGGGCAGCGGTGCGAGGCGGGGGACATCGAGAACCACCTTACCGTCATCGAGCCCGGTATTGCCCATTGCACCGCTCTTGTACCGAAAGAAGGCCCTTGCGCCTCTCGTCTGGTGGCTGTTCTTTCTTTCAAGTCAAATCACTCTGTTTTCGGTTCGGATACAGGTGACCTTCAGCTCCTTGACCCCCAAGGAATCTCGGACGTCATCAGTAGAGTCCAAGAGACCCTGGTCCAACAGGTCCCCAACTACATGATACCTCAGATCTGGCTGCCAGTAGTATCTCTACCTTCAACCACAGCGTGCAAGACTGATCGGCGCCGTGTTTCTCGGTGGGTTGATCAGGTCAGTCCAGCCACTTTGGATGAAGTCCTCAATATTTCAACCACGCAATCCACATATGTATCTACGGACAGAAGTCCAGTGCATATGATGCTTGCAACAGCATGGGGCGAGACTCTCGGTGTTGCGGTTGATAATGTCCCCAATGATCGATCTTTCTTTAGCCTTGGTGGTGACTCAATCCTCGCGATACTGGTTGTGAACCGCTGCCGAGCTCAAGGCGTTGAAATCTCGGTCAGTGACCTTCTTCGTGGTCGTACGATCAACGATATGGCCTACAACGTATCTATCTCAGACCAGGGGGCCAATTCCACTACACTGGTACCTTTAAGTCCCGCCGAGAGCCTTGCCTTCGGCACAGGCCTAGACCTACAGCCCTGCCCTCCTCGCCATTCTCGTACCCGTCTACTGCAACTTGCCCGTCCCATCAACCCACAAACCCTCGAAGATGGTGTCAAGATGTTGGTTGGCCTTCATAAGGCTCTTCAGACTACGTATGTCAATCGGGAAGATCAATGGTTCCGATTGATTGGTGATGATCTGAAGAAACTGCTCTTATTCACTGTCCACGATGGCAGCGTCCAAATGGATTCCATTATGGAAAAATCAAGATCGCTTCTTGATGCTACTACGGGTCCCATCCTCGCTGTTGACTACTTTCCACAAGAGAAGAGGCTTGCTCTATCCGCTCTGCACATCTCACTTGACTTACCATCATGGGAAGTCGTACTCAGAGATCTTGACTGTATTCTGACAGATTCCCCTGTTGTTCCGTCAGCCCGTTCGATGGATGAACCTCAGAGCTATCATACTGCTGAGCTCTCCGACCGCGAAACTGACTTGGGCTACTGGGAGTTCAACCCAGAGGAAGCCTATTTACCTCATGAGATGAGATACGAGCTAAGGATCGCCTCGGAGGCTTCAGAGATGCTCGAAAGGACTTGCGCGCAAACTCATCTGAGCCCAGTTGACGTTCTTGTTACAGCAGTTGCCAAATCATTTTCCCAAGGTTTTACCGACCGTGAGGTACCCGTGATCCACATCGCAGACAACGCGAAGAGTCATGTCGGATATGGTGATTTGGTCTACCCAATCCAGCTGCCCAGCGATTTGACAGCTAGTGACCCTGCGACTTTAGTGTCCAAGGTTAAGAACGCTCGTCTCACTGGTCTTGCCGATGGATTCTCGTCTTACATGGCCGCGTCGTACACTCCCCATGCCCTCGCCGCTCGACTACCCGAGATTCTCGTAAGATATTCCTGCACCACACCATTCCAGGGTAGTCTGATACGCCAATTGGATGATGCAACCTCCAAGTCAGAGTCACCAGTTGTTGCCTCCATGATTCCGTCTTGCATTAGCATCACAGCCAGCGCCCATACCGACAAGTCTCTTTGTGTCGTAGTGGCTCACAGCTGGGACTTGGGCCAACAGAAGAAGGTCCGTAAATGGGTACGACTTCTCCAGTCAGCCCTGTTGGTCACTATTCGAGGAGTCGCTAAGGGGAACTTCATGTCCCCTGCTGATTTTCCCCTCGTTCATGTTCACGATGGCAAATCGTGGGGTCGACTTCGCAGCATCATTATGGATACATTGGGCGCAAACCAGACTGTGGAGGACATATATCCTTGTTCTTCCGTTCAGCAAGGCATGCTACTCAGTCAAGCCAAATCCATGTCATCATACACCGTTGATGTTGTGTGGAAGGTCCATGCTTCGTCTGACCTGCACAAGGTCTCATTAACTCGTCTGAAGCTTGCCTGGGAAAAGGTGGTCCAGCGGCACGCCGCCCTGAGAACAATCTTTATTGATGGCAGTGCCGCTAACGAGGCCTTTATGGCCACCGTATTACGAGATGCACCGGTTAGAGTACTGCACCAAAAGGTCATGAATGAAGATGATGTCGAGACTGTTTTGGCATTCGATCCACAACTTCCTGAGACTTCTCGTGAGCCACCTCACATCTTGACAATAGCAGAGACGCAGACAGATAGCCACGTTCTGGTCCACCTGCGCATCAATCATGCTATAGTTGATGGAGTCTCACTTGACGTGCTGCAGCGTGATCTGCAACGAGCGTATACTGCCGAGGAAGGCCAGTTCAACTGGAAGATTTCTGACCAGACATTCCGCGAATATGTTGGCTATGTCCAGTCTCAGGACACAGACGGTTCGTTGGACTTCTGGAAAGATCGCCTTCACACAGTGTCCGCCTGCCGCTTCCCCCAGCTGCAAGTGCCCGATGTTCCTATCACAAACGAGAAGCGTGTTTTTAAGACCAAGATCAACGACATCTCACCACTTCTGGCACTATGCCATACCAACGGTCTCTCAATCTCTAACCTGGCCCAACTTGCTTGGGCTCTGGTTCTGCGTGCTTACACCAACAACCACCATGTATGTTTTGGATACATGACATCTGGACGTGACGCACCTGTCCGAGGCATTGACGGCGCCACCGGAGTCTTCATCAACCTCGTCATTAGCGACCTTGCGTTGGACGATGGCATGACCATCCGAGATGCTCTGGAAATGTCCCGTATCAGCCTGGCTGATAGTATCGATCATCAGTATTGCCCACTTGGCAAGATTCAGAAAGCTTTGCAGATGGGTAGCGAACCGCTCTTCAACACGGTGTTATCATGCTATCGAGAAGATGATCCTGATCTGGCCTCCTCCGATCCAAACGTTGCTGTTGACTTGATTCACTTGGATGACACGAGCGAGTTCGCCGTCGCAGCAAAGATTGCTTATACTAAGTCGGATATGGAGCTCAGTTTGACATACAGGACTGAAGTCATCAGCCCCAATGTAGCTGACGTCGTGGGCAACGTCTGGCTGCGCATCCTGCAATCTCTACCGTCTATTTCCAACGACAAGATATCCGATGTCAATTTAATGGATCCAGAAAGCAGTCATCTCATCGAGGTATGGAACAAACACGTTCCTAGCCCTGTTGAAGCCTGCCTACATGATGTGATCACGGAAGTTGTCGCTCTGGAGCCTGGCAAAACGGCCATTTACTCTACCGCAGGAACCCTTACCTATGGTGAACTCGATGACTATTCCACTCGGCTGGGTCACCACTTGGTTTCCTTAGGCGTAGGACCCGAGACAATTGTACCCCTCCTCTTTGAAAAGTCCATGTGGGCCGTGGTAGCTATGTTTGGTGTTCTCAAAGCTGGTGGTGCGTTCGTCGCTTTGGATCCAGCACACCCAGCTGAGCGCCTAGCACTGATCATATCGGATACTGGCAGTCCTCTGTACCTAGTGTCTGATAAGCAGGCAGCTGGGCCATTCGTCACCGCAGACCGGGCATTTGACGCGACGCCGTTCACAGTCACCCATGCCTCTATTCTCGAACTGCCGATTCGAGATGGTAAGCCTTGTGCTACCGTTACTCCCGACAATGCAGCCTATGTAATCTTTACTTCCGGCAGCACTGGTAAGCCAAAGGGTGTTGTAATCGAGCACCGTGCTGTAAGCACCGGTACCACAGAGCATGGAGCGCAGATGGGCTACACCAGTGCTTCTCGAGTCCTACAGTTCGCTTCATATACCTTTGACGCCACTATCGGCGAGGTTTTTACAACCCTTGTCTATCACGGCTGTGTCTGTATCGCTTCTGAAACAGAGCGCATCGAAGATCTAACCGGTTTCATGAACCGGGCCTCTATCACCTGGGCTTTCTTGACTCCTGCAGTCGCCAGAATGATGACTCCCAAGGACGTGCCAACGCTAGAGACTCTTATCTGCGGTGGTGAACCTCTTGGTGATCTCACCCCGCGTATCTGGAGTGAGAAGGTTAAGTTCATTCAGGCCTACGGTCCCACAGAGACGTGTGTGTTTGCATCCATCAGTGATCGTCAACATCGCGAGGTTCGCCCAGCTATCATCGGCCACATGATGGGTAGTGCCGCTTGGCTCGTCAGTCCCAGTAACGCAGACATCCTTGTTCCCGTAGGTGCAGTCGGCGAAATGCTCATCGAAGGTCCAATCTTGGGCCGTGGATATCGCAATGACCCCGACAAGACCAACGCGAGCTTTACATGGGATCCCAAGTGGTCGGTGCAATATCCACGACATGCCAATGGGCGCCGTCTCTATAAGACCGGCGATTTGGTCAGGTATAACCTCGACGGTTCAATGGACTTTGTACAGCGCAAGGATACGCAGATTAAGATCCGAGGCCAGCGAGTCGAGGCCGGCGAAGTTGAAAGCCACATTACTAGTGCCCATCAGGGCGTACAGCATGTCTTCGTGACGTTTACAAAGAAGGGTAGACTGAGTTCTCGTCTTGTCGCTGTCATATCTCTACAAGGGCTTGATTCGACGGAAGGTTCAGCCTCAGGATCACTGCGTTTGTTGCAGGGTGCCGACTGTGAAAGGGCCAAAGACATATTGCGTACCATCACAGAGTATCTTTCATCCAAGTTGCCCAAACACATGGTGCCTGCCGTCTGGGCGGTTGTTCAAGGATCTTCTGTTCCTCTCACGACATCTGGGAAGATCGATCGCCGTCTGATGACCGCTTGGCTGGAGCAAGCCGATGAGGACCTTGTTCAGGAAATACTAGCGCTTGACCAAGCGGAGCCTGTTCCAGATGATTCTCTTACTTCAACAGAGGTTACTCTACGATCCATTTGGGCTCTGGTCCTCAACCTCGATCCCCGGAAGATCAACAGCGAGCATCGCTTCTTTAGCCTAGGCGGCGACTCGATCACTGCAATGCAGGTGGTGTCTCATTGCAGGAGTCAGGGTCTTGAGCTGGCTGTCAAGGATATCTTTAAGCATCAAACTATTGCAGCCATCGCGGCATTCATCGACGACAGTTTCGGAGGGGTCACTTCGTCGTCATCCACGAGCAACAAGTTCGACCTTTCGGATCCAGTTAACAGCGACTTCGCACTATCTCCGATTCAGAAGATGTTCTTCGACCTGTATCCCGATGGGGTCAACCACTTCAACCAGAGTTTCTTTGTGCAAATCCCGTCGGCAAAGAAGGTCCCTTCTGTTACCCTACAAGCCGCACTTCAACAGCTCGTCAATCGTCACTCAATGCTACGTGCTAGGTACATCAGCGTCCAAGGTCGTTGGATCCAGCGCGTCACAGATGATGTGGCTGGCTCTATAAAGTACCAAGAGCACACGAATGTTAGTCTTGGTCAAATCAGCAGTCTTCTTGACTCTGCACAACAATCGATAGACATTCAACGTGGTCCCATCGTTTCTGCGAAACTCATAGAGCTGTCTGGTCGTCAGATCCTGGCCATTGTGGCCCACCACTTGGTTGTAGATATGGTCTCGTGGAGAGTCTTGCTTGAGGAACTCGAAGCTATTGTGACTGGAGAACCTCTTCCCACAGCGTCCTTACAGCCCGTACCATTCCAGGCGTGGGTTCGCATACAATCTTCCTACGTCAAGCAACTATCTGCACACCAAGTCCTCCCATATGGAGTTCCAGAGCCTCGTCTAGACTACTGGGGTCTAGACCTATCCAAGTCGAACAGTTGGGGCTCTGTGCGCAAGATGACTTTCGAACTCAACGAGTCCACTACTAAGGCACTTCTGGGTCCTTGTAACGAACCTTTGCAGACTGACCCTCAAGATTTGTTCCTGACTGCAGCATTCCGATCATTCGCTAAAGCGTTCCCTGACCGGCCCCTGCCAGCCATTTTCACTGAAGGTCACGGCCGTGAAGCCGATGTTGCAGTTGATCTATCCCGCACAGTCGGATGGTTTACTTGCATTGTTCCAGTAGTGCTTGCCGGAAACATACCAGAAGACACGATTGAGACTCTTATAAGGATCAAGGATTCGCGTCGCTGTGTCCCCAGCCACGGCGTGCCCTACTTCGCGTATCGATACCTGCACCAAGATGGCGCGACTGAGAATGGGTTCCAACAACATGACCAAATGGAAATCTTGTTCAATTATCACGGTCAGTATCAGCAGCTAGAGCGAAAAGATGCTCTCCTTCAGCCGATTCCTGAAGGAGAATTTCCTCAACATGACGTCGATCCTTCAGCACGCCGTTTGGCTGTTTTCGACATTTCAGTTACTGTCGCTGCGGGACGAGCTACGGTATCGCTACTGATGCCAGAGGTCTTAACGCCCATTGTCTCAGATCGGGGTTCAGTCTGGAAAGAATCCTTTCGGAACGAACTCGAAAGCCTGATCTACATCACAGGTGATATGCGGTCGGAGTTTACCCTAAACGACATGCCACTGATCAAGGATATATCCTACGCCAATCTTGCTGATATAAAGACTCTTTGTCTTGTGCACATGAACGAATGGGGGCCCGGGAGCATCGAAGAGATATTTCCCTGTTCGCCTATGCAGGAAGGCATTCTGATCAGCCAGCTGCGGACTCCTAATCTTTACGACGTCCGATTTGCCTTTGAAGTCACATCTCGCGACGGCATGCCTCAGGTACATCGCCTCCAAGAGGCCTGGGAACAAGTCATCAAGCGTCAACCGATGCTTCGCACCGTGTTTCTGCCGAATCTTCGTGGCAGCGGATCATTCGATCAGGCCGTTTTGCGAAACCCTCTTGCCACAGTCCACCATGTGCGAATGGAGGAAGACCCAGACTCGTCTTTCCATCTCATCGAGAAGGTCCGTGGCATCATCGCAGAGACACCAGCCAGTGGCTTCGAGTACGGCAAGGTTCCTCACGAGCTAACCATTTACACTGCTGGCGATCGCATGTTCATCTCTCTGCGATTGAGCCATGCCTTGGTAGATGGATCATCTCTGCCGTACATCATCCGGGACCTTCGACAGGCCTATGATCACATTCTCCCAGCTTCCAATGGACTTGGATACAGGGAGCTTATCTCTTTCATCCAGGAACAGCCAATGGATCAGTCTCTGGACTACTGGAGTAGCTATCTCAACGATTCCAGCCCATGCCGCCTACCACTTCTTCTCGACGATGCCATCATTCCATCTCCTGGCGCGTTAAAATCACAAGATATAGTCGTCCCTAACTCAGAGTCCCTCAGAAATCTCTGCGCTAAACACGGTGTTACAATGGCCAGCATCTTCCACGCAGCCTGGGCTCTCATTTTACGTGCATACACAGGCGATGATGAAGTCCACTTTGGCTACCTTGCATCTGGCCGTGATGCTTCCATTCCAGGTGTCGATAGCCTTGTAGGACCTCTGATCAATATGCTGATCTGTCGCGTCAAATTCGACCGTTCCATGACGGTTGCACAACTTCTCCAGGATTTATGTGTGGATTTTGCGTCTAGTATGTCCAACCAGTACACATCCCTCGCTAAAGTGCAGCACGGTCTTGGTCTAGGAACCGAACCGCTCTTCACTACCGTTGTATCATTCCAGCGACATGACCCGACTAGCGCCAGTGCAGATTATGGTAGCGATGGTATCAAGCTGACGGCAATTGATGCTCGCGATCCTACCGAGTACGATATCTCCCTTAACGTTGTAGATTCGGACCAAGAGCTTTCTTTCACCTTCAACTATTGGACTTACAAGATCTCCTCAGCTCACGCAGACCACCTGATAAGAGCACTGCTTTCAGCTTTAAGCAGCTTTGCTCAAGATGTCGACCAGCCGGTAGTCCAAGCCAGTCTCGTCAGTTCTGAGACCCGTAACGAGTTGGAGGCTTGGAACGCCATTGGTATGCAGGAACTACATACTGAATGTGTACACACCCTATTCGAGCAGCAGACTAAGGAGATTCCTGACCAGCAAGCCGTTTGCGCCTGGGATCGAAACTTTACATACCGCGAGCTCAATGAAGCTGCCAATGCCTTCGCCCACCACCTGCTTTCTCTAGGAGAGGTCGCACCCAAACCTGACACATTCATCGTCACTTGCTTCGACAAGTCGGCCTGGGTCCCGGTTTCCCAGATGGCTATCCTCAAGGCAGGCGCGGCTTTTGCTGCTATTGATCCAGCCTACCCCATCGATCGCATCAAAACCATTGTGAGCGACCTAGGAGCTTCTATCCTGCTCACAGAGACAAGGTACAAAGTTCGGTTCGAAGGCATATTCTCACGTATTGTTCTTGTGGACCAGCAGGCCGCAGACTTTCTTGGACCTAGAACTGACACCCCTGTCACCGAGGTGACCGGAACCCATCTGTCATACTCTATCTTCACCTCAGGCAGCACAGGTCAACCTAAGGGAATTTTGATCGAGCATCAGTCTTTGTCTACTGTAGCGAAACATTTTGCCAAGCCATATCAAGTCGACCGTAACACCCGATCTCTGCAGTTTGCCGCCAATACATTCGACCTGTCTGTAGGAGAAACATTTATGGCCCTTCTCAACGGCGGTTGTTTGTGTATACCCTCGGAGCGCCGTCGACTAGAGGATCTATCTGGAGCTATCAACGATATGCAGGTCAATTGGGCCTTCCTGACACCAACTATGGCGGACATCCTGGACCCTGCGCTCGTTCCCAGTATGGAGACGCTGATTTTGGCTGGAGAGGCTGCCACATCGGAAAATATTCGTCGTTGGCATGACAAGGTATTTTTTATCATTGCGTACGGTCCTGCTGAAACAACTATTTGTTGTAACTCCACAGACGCTGTCACAGCATCCAGCGACCCCGCCAACTTTGGTCCTGCCAGAGGCTGCGGCATTTGGGTGACTGATATGAATGACCCCTCGATATTACTACCAGTGGGTGCCATAGGTGAACTCCTGGTCGAAGGCCCCATTGTCGGTCGAGGTTACGTTGACCCCGTCAAGACGGCAGAGGTCTTCATTGACCCTCCTGCGTGGCTTTCGACACGGCACCCCAGACTTTATCGGTCGGGAGATATCGTGCGCTATAATCCTGATGGCACTTGTTCGTTCGTTCGTCGACGGGATAATCAGGTGAAGGTACGGGGTCAGCGTATTGAGCTCAACGAGGTCGAAGTCCATGTGTCCCAAGCCGATCCGGATCTGCGCCATGCTGTCGTCTTATTACCTAAAACGGGTGCTTGTCAAGGACGTCTTACTACAGTGCTCTGTCGTTCGAATCAAGAGGCTAACGCGACACCACGCGCCCTGGTCCCTGTTAACACCAAGGAAGACATGGCTCGAAACGCCGACGTCCGAAGGAATTTATCGTCAACGCTGCCATCCTACATGATACCTAAGATCTGGATCACAGTGGAACAGATACCACTTACAACTAACGGCAAGATGGATCGTCGACAGATCCAGAATTGGGTGCAAGTTTTGAGCGAACAAGATCTCGCAAATATTGTTTCGTCGGTAGGAGACGAATCAACGGGTTCGGAAGAATCACAGGCGGAGACACCAATGGAGAAGACGTTGGTCAAAGTTTGGAGCAAGGTGCTCAATTTGCCCATCAATGCACTCCCGGTGGACCAATCCTTTGCTAGCCTTGGTGGCGACTCCATTTCGGCCATGCAGGTTGTTTCTAGGGCCAGGGAATCTGGTGTTACTGTATCAGTTGACATGGTCCTTCGCAGCCAATCTCTTTCTGAGCTCGCTACGCGAGCGCGATTCAAGGCCCTTGTTTCTGATGGCAACGAGACTCAGTCCATGGCCATGGTTAGGAAAGAGCCATTCCCTCTGCTGCCCATACAATGCATGTTCTTTGAGATGAATCCATTCGGAAATAATCATTTCAACCAGGTATTTACAGTGCGACTCTCCAAGCCTCTAGCTGCTAAGCAAATCACGACTGCTATCGCAACCGTGGTGAAGGGACACCCTATGCTGCAGGCTCGCTTCCTGAAGAATGGCAATGGTGAATGGACCCAACAGATCCTCCCTGATGTTGAGTGTAGCTTCTTATTCAAACAGGGAGCTTTCCCATCTCTGTCCGATGCCCTGCCTGTTCTGAACAAGTTGCAGAGTAGCCTCGACATTCAGACAGGACCGCTCTTTACCTCTTACCTCATCGACCTACCCAACGGCCAGGTTCTATCTCTTGCCGCTCATCATTTGGTCGTCGATCTTGTCTCTTGGCGCATCATACTCTCCGATCTCGAGCTTCTCCTATCGTCTCAGTCTACATCTCCTCCTTCACTAGCACCCGAAGCTGTGTCTATACAAGCTTGGACTGAAGCCCTCCTCCAGCGCGCCAACGACTACCATGTCGACTCGGTCCTACCGTTCAGTGTGCCAGCAGCCCAATTCGGCTTTTGGAATATGGATCATGGACGAGATAATGTTATGGCAGATACGGTTGTCATCCAGACTCGTTTAGATGCTCCTAGTACTTCAGCCCTTCTAGGCCGCGCCAACAATGCCTTTGGAACAGATCCAGATGATTTGATGTTGGCAGCCCTAGCATTTTCTTTCATCCGTATCTTCTCTGAGCGCTCCGTCCCTACCATCTATGCTGAGGGCCACGGTCGAAATGCTTGGGACGAGAGTATCGACTTATCTCGTACCGTAGGATGGTTCACAACCTTATATCCCCTTGTTTGCTCTGTTAACCCCACTATGGATCTCATCAAGACAGTGCGCCAAGTCAAAGACATGAGACATAGTATCCGCGACAAGGGCTTTCCCTACTTTTCCAGTCGATATCTTACGGAGGAAGGTCACAATGCTTTTAAGGAGCACAGCGCAATGGAAGTCCTTTTTAATTATTTAGGACAGTACCAGCAGCTACAGCAGTCGGATACCATTCTTCAAGAGCTCCAACAACCACTCGATATAAAGGATGCCGCACCAGGGACACCTCGCATGGCCCTTATAGACATCGTTGCAACCGTCGAAGGATCTGAGCTTGTCTTATCACTCGGCTATAATGCCAAGATGGATCATCATAATCGTCTCCGACTCTGGCTCGACGAGTACAGGGCCGCTCTGCAATATTTGTCAACCGAACTCCCTGCTTTCTCTCCCTCTTTCACCCCGGGAGACTTCCCTCTCCTTGGCATAGATGATACCGGCCTTGCCTCCCTCCAAGCAGCGTGCGAAGCAAAGGTAGGATCGTGGGGCACAGAAGTCGTCGAATCAGTCTACCCGTGCTCTCCTTTACAACAGGGTATCCTTGCTAGCCAGTCTAAGGATCCCAAAGCCTATATCGTGTACGCAGCATGGAAGATCCGCACTCAACGAGGAACGCCCTTCAAAATCGAACAGCTCAAGGACGCGTGGAGGCGGCTTGTGCGCTTTCACCCTGCGCTTCGGACTATCTTCTGTGAAAGTGGCAGAACCGATGGGGCTTTTGCTCAAGTCTTATTGAGATCTGAGACATCTGCTGTTGAACCCACCGTGGCGGAGATAGATTGTCAGGGCATGAACGCCATCGAGTTCTTACGGTCCTCAGCTCCAGCATTACCCTTAGACAAGCCCCCACACGTTTTGTCTATATGCACCAGTGGTGAAGAGACCTACGTCGCTCTACAGGTCAGCCACGCGCTGATTGATGGAACTTCAATGAACCTGGTGATGGATGATCTCTTGCGCTCTTACAACGGCCTTCTGCAAGGATCTGGACCATCCTATAATAACTATATTTCCCATGTTTTCAGTACACCTATTTCTCGATCCCTATCCTACTGGGTTGACAATCTTGCAGACACGCAGCCCTGCCTCTTTCCAGTTCTATCTGATGGCAGTGGTGGCAGAGCGCTGAATAAGATAACGCTTCCTGTCCCTAGCGGTACTGTTGAGGCCATGCGCCAGATCGGCCGTACACATGCTATCTCCATCTCCAATATCTTCCAGCTAGCCTGGTCACTCGTTCTAAGGGCTTTCACTGGTTCGGATAGTGTTTGTTTTGGCTATCTGACATCCGGCCGCGATGTGCCAGTTGACGGAATCGAGGCTATGGTGGGCCCGTTGATCAGCATGCTTGTCGCCAGCACTAACTTTAGGGCCGGTGACGATAATGCTCCCCAGTCAGCCCTCGAGCTGCTCAAGGAGATGAACCGCACCTATATCGATAGCCTTCCCCATCAACACTGCTCACTGGGTAGTATACAGCATGCTCTTGGTGTCAGCAACACTGGCCTTTTCAATACAGCAATGTCACTCCAGAGGATAAACGAAGAGAACAAAACATCAGACCAGTTTGGGTTCAACCTCGTGGACTCTCACGACCCTAGCGAGGTATGGTGTCCTCGTTATTCTACCTGTGGAATTAATTACTGACAATAATTAGTATAACATGACTCTGAACATCCTCGACTTCAACGATGTCGTCGAGATACATTTCACTTACTGGACAGACAAGCTCTCGGATAGCTATGCTTCAGACGTTGTCGAAGCCACCCTGCGGGCCGTCGAAGCTATCGCCAAGGATGAGAACCGTCAAATGCCAGTCATCGACCTTTTGAGCGAGTCCAGTCACCGCCGTATAACGGGCTGGAATAGCCAACAACACTCACCGATCCAATCAACCGTCCATGCTCTTATCGAGGCCCAAGTCGAAGAAATCCCAGATAGCTGCGCCGTGGCCTCGTGGGAGGGTGAGTTATCATACAAGGAGCTTGACAATCTTGCCACCCGTCTTGCTGCATTTCTACGCAGCCTCGGCGTCGAGCCCGAAGTTACAGTTCCGCTATGTTTCAAGAAGAGCATCTGGACAGTGGTAGCCATACTGGCCGTCATGAAAGCCGGAGGTATCTTTGTTCCTCTAGATCATTCCCATCCGCCCGAGCGTATACAGAGCATTGTTGAGCAGCTTCCATCTCGTGTTGTTGCGCTCACATCATCTGATTGTGTCCTCACCGTCTCGCATCTCGTCGATAACACGATTTCCATTGATGAATCCTTTTTCAAACAACTAGAGACCAACATCAGCGCAGAATCTCTATTGCCTTCTGTTACACCTTCCAATGGCGTATACATCATTTTTACCTCTGGTTCCACCGGACAGCCTAAGGGAGTCCTTCTTGAGCATACGGCTGTCGCTACAGGCACAACGGCCCACGGTCACTATATGTCATACGGCAGAGACTCAAGAGTCCTTCAATTCTCCTCATATGCTTTCGATGCCTGCATTATGGAAATCATCACAACACTCATATACGGCGGTTGTATCTGTGTACTATCAGAAGAAGAGCGGATGAATGACCTCATTGGAGCTATCAATCGACTTCGCGTCAATTGGGCGTTCCTTACCCCAGCTGTTGCCAGCATGATTGAACCATCAGCAGTCCCTACCCTTCGTTTGATTGCAATTGGAGGCGAGCTTCTTGGCCATGCCGTCGTACGAAAGTGGAACACAGATACGTGCCAGGTTGTCCAGGTTTATGGCCCCACTGAATGCTGTGCAATCTGCACACATGATTATAGATGGGGATTGGAACCGAGACCAGAAATCATCGGCACAGCCATGGGATGTAAGACTTGGATTGTCGATCCGCGAGATCCAAATATTCTTATGCCTGTCGGTGCGGTGGGTGAGCTTCTCGTCGAAGGACCCATACTAGCACGGGGCTACCTGAATGATCCTACTAAGACTCAAGGGTCCTTCTTGAGTGGTCTCTCGTGGCTTCCCAACGGTCGATTGTACCGAACCGGCGACATGGTCTCGTACTCTTCCGAGGGAAAGGGAAATAAAATCGCCTTCGTTCGTCGGAAGGATACACAGGTCAAGGTCCGTGGCCAGCGTCTGGAGCTTGGGGAGATTAGCTATCAGATTGGCGCTGCACATTCCAGCATTATGACACGTCTCGTTCTGCTTGGGTCCCGTGGCAAGTTTGCTGGAAGGATTGTTGCTATCTTGGCCTTCCATGGCCTGCCCGCCGAGCAAGGTGACAACAACGAGCCCATGCAGCTGCTGCATGATCCCCGAGACCTCGCCAATGCTAGAGCCATCATATCGGAAATTGATGAGTTCATCAGCGACAGGTTACCGTCTTATATGAGACCTTCCGCCATGATCCCAGTCAATCGCATGCCACTCAACTCGTCGGGCAAGCTTGAAGCACGTCGCGTGGCCGCGTGGTTAAACAGCATCAATGAGGAGACGTACGATCGCATCATGCATTTCGCCGATGCGCCCGATGAAGAGCCTGAGGCTATCTACCTTCAAAAGGACAAAGCAGAAGATATTATACGGGCAGTGATCGCCGAGGTGGTGAACTTACCATTGGAACGGGTTCCTCTACGCCGCTCCTTCTTCGCCCTAGGCGGCGACTCGATCTCTGCTATGGCTGTTGTCTCACGCTGTCGCGCTCGCGGCATCGAGATGACGGTTCAGGATATCTTCAAACACAAGACTATTACTGCCCTCGCGCAATTTGTCCGTCAGTCCACCAATAGGACTATGCTACTGGCTGGAGATGGTGTCGACAGATCTGAGGAGATCGGGATGGATTTTCCCTTATCTCCTGTCCAGCAAATGTTCTTCGATATGCATCCAGATGGCATCAACCACTTTAATCAAAGCTTCTTGGTCGAAATTTCAACTACCGAAAACCTTACGTCAGACGTTGTGCATGATGCCATCCGTCAGCTCGTTGATCGACACTCCATGCTTCGTGCAAGGTTCAGCGACTCGGAAGGTGACTGGGTTCAACGGGTGACCGCTGCTGGAGATGCCAAGTCACTCAACTACCAAAACTACAAAGGTGTAACGGTTGATAAGGTGGTCAACCTCATCGATAGCGTACAAGAGTCATTGGATATTCGTACCGGTCCCCTCGTCGCAGCATCTCTTATGGATCTGACCAACAATCGAAGGATCTTAGCCTTAGTCGCACACCATCTAGTCATCGACATGGTCTCATGGCGTGTTCTGTTGGAAGAGCTTGAGATTATCTTGTCTGGTAATGGACATACGCTACAGAATGCAATCGCACCGCTCCCTTTCCAGGCCTGGATCCGGGCACAGCCCCGTCGAGTGCAGAGATGGAGCCCGTCATATGTGCTCCCTTATGAGATTCCGAAACCCCGAATGAACTACTGGCTTTCCGCTGAAGAGGACAATCCGGCTGGTTCTTCGCGCGAGGTCAGTTTCACTTTGGGCTCCGATATCACAAAAGCACTCCTGGGTCCTTGCAACGAACCTCTACAGACAGATCCCCAGGATCTCTTCCTCGCAGCTACATTCCAGGCCTTTTCCGAAGTCTTCCCTGATCGCGGTCTCCCGGCTATTTTTGTCGAAGGCCATGGGCGTGGTGACGGCGCTGCTGACGGCCTAGACCTCTCTCGCACCGTGGGATGGTTCACCTCTATCGTTCCTGTTGCCCTAGCTGATGGCGTCATTGCTCCTGGTGTCATCGAGACCCTAATGAAGATCAAGGATGCCCGCAAGTCTGTTCCTGGCCAAGGTGTACCATACTTCTCCTATCGCTACCTATCCGCCGCCGGCGTGAGGAAATTCCGAAATCACGATAAGATGGAGATCCTGTTCAACTATTTTGGTCAATACCAGCAGCTCGAGCGTGATGATGCGCTCCTACGACCTGTAGCACAGGGCGAGTTTGAACAGCGCGATGCGGATGCTTCTGTCGAACGTCTTGCCATCTTTGACGTAACTATCGCCGTGGCTGCAGGGCAGGCTACTGTGTCTATCACGATGCCTGGTGCCCTACCCAAAGCCCGCACCGAAAGTGTTGGCGTCTGGATGGAGCGTCTTCGGCACCATCTCACGACCCTTGTTCACTTGACGAGCGACATGGCATCTGGCTTTACTCTGCATGATATGCCTTTGATCAGAAACATGTCTTATGCTGACCTGTCCGACATGCGCAATGTGTGTCTCGAACATGCTGGTGTGTGGGGGCCTGATGCTATTGAGGAAATATTCCCATGCTCTCCCATTCAGCAGGGGATCTTGCTAAGTCAAGCTCATAAACCTGACCTATACGATGTGCGCGTTGCTCTTGAGGTGAGCTCCCGCGATGGTTTATTGCAGGCTGATAAACTCGGAAATGCTTGGAAGCAGGTCGTTCAACGGCAGCCCATGTTACGTACCGTCTTCCTCCCTAACCTCCGTGGCAACGGCTCGTTTGACCAGGCAGTGCTTCGAGATCCCACACCGGGAATCCGATATATAGACCTGGACGATACCACGGATGATGAAACTGCATTAGCCAAGGTGAAACAGGCGATGTCAGGGGCGCATGGCGACATATTTTCCTATGGAAAGCTTCCACACGAATTTACCGTTTACAAAATCAACAATAAAGTTTTTGTCTTCATCCGCCTTAGCCATGCCCTGGTAGATGGCGCCTCCCTACCCACTGTGCTACACGATCTCCAGGAGGCCTATTCCCGCCGCCTGAGCACTGAACCCGCGCTCTGCTACAGAGAACTGGTATCTTTCATCAACCAGCAGCCTCCTAATCAGGCCATCGATTACTGGACAGACTTCCTTAAAGATGCCATTCCGTGTCGGCTCCCGCCACTTCTTGACGACATTAACGTTCCTTCGCCAGCAGAGCTCGAAGCTATCGAGGTAGTTGTACCTTGCTCCAGGTCGCTGAGAGCCCTTTGTGCTAGACATGGCATCACCATGGCCAGCGTTTTCCACGCCGCTTGGGCACTGGTCCTACGTGCCTATACTGGTGAAGGAGACGTCATGTTTGGCTACCTAACATCTGGTCGCGACGCCCCAATCGAAGGTGTAACCACGCTTGTCGGGCCATTTATCAACATGTTGACCTGCCGTGCTGTCTTCAATGACAGGAGTAAGACCGTCTCGCAGCTACTTTCACAATTACAGGACGACTTTATCGCCGGTATCTCGAACCAACACGTATCCTTGGCCGAGATTCAACATCGTCTCGGAATCAGTTCTGAGGGTCTCTTCACATCCATCATTTCATTCCAGCGTCATGAAGCTGCCGGGGTCGCAGACAATGATAATGGCCTCCTCAAGATGACGCCTATTCATGGACGCGACCCTACTGAGTACGATCTATCCGTCAACGTGCTCGACGAGCAGGGTAAAGATATCCAGATTCACTTCACCTACTGGACGTCCAAAGTCTCACCTTCCCATGCCAAACACATGATGCGTGCACTTTCGGCGGCCCTCGCTGGCATATCTGACAACCCAGACCAGCCCTTGGTCAAGGTCGATTTAGTTGGTGCCGAGTCGCGAACCGATATGGATTCCTGGAATGCTGATGGAATCTCGTTCACGTCTGATCAGTGTATACATGTTCTTGTTGAGCAACAGGCTCATGCGATGCCAGAGCGTCAGGCCATCTGTGGCTGGGATCGAACATTTACATACCGCGAGCTTGATGAGGCTGCCAACGCGTTTGCCAACTACATACACTCCCTACTTGAGTTCAAACCAGACACCTTTATTGCTACTTGCTTCGATAAGTCAGCTTGGGCTGTAGTCGCGCAGCTAGCTATCCTCAAGGCGGGAGGTGCCTTCGTAGCTATTGACAGCAAATTCCCAGCTGATCGCGTCGAGACCATTGTATGCGACTTGGGATCTCCTCCGATATTACTAACCGACGCCAAACACGGAGATCTTTTCAAGGGCTTGTTCCCTCAAGTCGCGATAGTCGATGAAGAGAACCTTGGGTCCCTGGATCTTTCCAAGGCTGTTCCTTCCACATCTACAAGCTCCAGTAATGCCGCCTATGTTATATTTACATCTGGTAGTACAGGCCGACCTAAGGGTATTGTTATTGAGCATGGGTCCCTGTCCACAGCTGCACTGTCACACATTGGCCCTTATCAGATCACTTGCGATACCAGGGCTCTACAGTTCGCCGCCTACACATTCGACATATCCGTTAGCGAGACTTTTTATCCCCTGGCAAATGGAGGCTGTGTCTGCATTCCTTCAGAGAGCGACCGACTTGAGGACCTAGCTGGTGCCATTAATAGCCTAAATGCAAACTGGGCCGTTTTGACGCCGACTGTTGCTCATCTTCTACATCCCAGCAATGTACCTGGCCTTAAAACTCTGGTCTTGGGCGGTGAGTCGGCTACAGCTGAGAACATACGTCGCTGGCACAATGAGTTGTTCCTCATCATCGGCTATGGTCCCGCCGAGGCGACCATCTGGTGTAATGCTACGAACCGTCTTAAGAGCGACAGTGATCCTGCTAACTTTGGCCGGCCAATGGGTGCCCGCGTCTGGGTAACCGATGCCGACGACTCATCTATGCTGCTCCCTGTTGGAGCGGTAGGAGAGCTCCTTATAGAGGGGCCGCTCGTTAGCCGTGGGTATGTTGATCCTGAGAGGACCCTGACGGCTTTTATCAGCCCACCCAAATGGATGAAGACGCCATACTTAGGAAAGCACGTCTACCGAAGTGGCGATATCGTACGCAGTCGCCCTGATGGTACCTACTCGTTTGTACGCCGACGGGATAACCAAGTCAAGGTGCGCGGTCAGCGCGTCGAGCTCAACGAGATTGAGGTTCATATATCGCTGATTGAAGCCACACGTCATGCCGTCGTGCTCTTCCCACAGAAGGGTGCTTGCCAAGGTCGTCTCACTGCAGTTCTCTCACATATGTCTCAGGGAGGTGGACTGGAGCGCAAGACATCACCCTGGTCTGGTAGCATAACAGCCATTCAAAACGACGATGCTATGACAACCAACGATATGATTCGAGAGAGGCTTTCGTCGTCGCTGCCACCATACATGGTTCCGAAAATTTGGATCGCAGTCGAACAGCTACCATCTACGACAAACGGCAAGATGGACCGTCGAAACATCTCAGCCTGGCTGGAATCTTTGACCGAGTCCAGTTTGGCCAGCATCATCGAACGCGTGCCTAGCATAGATGCTGCCGCTAAAACAACTAAGAAAGCCAACACGCCGATGGAAGACCATTTCCTCCAGATATTATCCAGCGCTCTCAATTTGCCGATTGATTCAATTCCGCAAAATCAGTCCTTCACCAGTCTCGGCGGAGACTCTATCACTGCCATGCAAATACTTTCGAGGGCGAGAGAGCGCGGTATCACCACGACTGTCCACGACATCCTTCGGAGCCGATCTATCGTTGACTTGGCCAGCCGAGCCCGCTTCAAGGCTATTCCAGTCAATGCTGGAGGTAATACGGACGTTTCGAAGACAATCACTGATGATCCATTTCCCTTGTTACCCATCCAACGCATGTTCTTCAAGATGCAGCCCTCGACCAATCATCACTTCAATCAGTCGTTTATCGTGCGCCTTAGTAGAGCTTTCACGGGAGATGAGATCAAGATGGCCATCGCAGCAATTGTGAAGCATCATCCCATGCTCCGTGCACGGTTCCTTCATAACGGTCATGAGTGGAAACAGCAGATATCTCCAGACATCACCGGAAGCTTCCAGTTTCAGCATCGCCATTTTTCTAATCTAGAAGAGTCCATAGATACTCTCGATTGGCTTCAGGCCAGTCTGGACATCAAGCAAGGGCCAGTATTTACATGCTGTCTCCTCGATCTCTCTGACGGCCAAGCGCTCTTTCTTGCCGCACACCACCTGGTTGTTGACCTTGTTTCCTGGCGCATCATCCTCGCCGATCTTGAGCAGCTTCTTTCAGTCGCCCACAAAGTATCAGAACTTGCATCACTCGAGCCCGAGGCTTTGCCAATGCCGGTGTGGATAGAGGCACTCATCCAAAGGGCCGTTGAGTATGATGTCGACACCGTGCTTCCGTTTACAGTTCCTGCTGCAGACTTCCAGTTCTGGCACATGGACTCTGACAAGGAAACAAACATCATGGGAGAAACTGCCGCTGTCCAGGCGCGTATTGGTTCCGACAGTACTGCAGCGATTCTTGGTACTGCCAATGGAGCCTTCGGCACAGACCCGGACGACTTGATGGTTGCTGCCCTTATCTTTTCTTTCCGAACTATCTTCCCTGAGCACTCATCAATTCCGACGGTATTTACAGAGTCCCACGGTCGCCAAGCGTGGGATGATGGCATTGATCTATCGCGTACTGTTGGTTGGTTCACTATCATTTATCCTATTGCTTTACCCGAGAGGAATATTGTAGAGCGGGACCTTCTGTGGACAGTCCGTCAGGTTAAGGATATTCGGCGGAGCATTCCTGGCAAGGGGTTACCTTACTTTGCCCATCGATACCTAACTGAAGAGGGCCAAGTTGCATTTGCGCACCATGAGGAAATGGAGATCCTGTTCAACTATCTTGGGCAATATCAACAACTCCAGAAATCCGATACTGTTATCCAGCAAATTGGGGGGAAGACGTTGAACACACAAGACTCTGCGGATTCCACGACCAGGATGACCCTCATGGATGTCGTGGTAGCTGTAGAGGGCTCTGAACTGGTTCTGTCCCTAGGTTACAGCATGAAGATGAGGCTCCAGCATCGCTTCCAAGCCTGGATGGATACTTTTGGCAATGTTCTGGAAACCCTCGCATCCAAGCTCCCCAACATTCCTCCCACATTTACATGCAGCGATTTCCCATTGCTAGATCTAGGAGAGAACGGTCTCTCAATATTTGCAGCCGCATGTATGGATAAATTGGGCAGCTGGGGCCCCGACGTCGTTGAAGCTGCCTACCCTTGTTCTCCAATGCAGCAAGGTATCCTCCTCAGCCAAGCCATAGACTCCACGGCGTACATGGTATCGGGTATCTGGAAGGTCTCTCCCGGAAAGGGAGGAGCAGCGATCGATCTGGGACGGCTACAGAATGCCTGGCGCCGGATCGTCCAATACAACTCGATACTTCGTACGGTCTTCTGTGAAAGTGGCAGAAATGACGGAATATATGCCCAAGTCGTCCTGAGAGACTCTGCGGCAGTAGCTCAACCGACGATCGATGTTCAAAGCTATGAGGGTCCTGATCTCATTGCCTTCCTCCAGTCATCGAGCCCAGCATTGCAATTGGACAAACCCCCATATGCGCTGCTCGTCTGCGACACAGGCATCGACGTATATCTCTCATTCAGGATCAGCCACGCATTGATCGATGGAACATCCATGGGCATTCTCATGAATGATCTGATTCGAGCGTATCACGGAACGTTGGAAGGAGTTGGGCCATCCTATGAGCCCTTGATTGCTCATATCTACAACAAGCCCGTATCCCAGTCCCTTTCTTACTGGTCCGACACATTGGCTACTGCACGGCCCTGCCACTTTCCAGTTCTTGCAGACGAAGTAGAAGATGTGAAGATCAGAATGTTGAAAAAGATTACGCGCTTCGTCCCAGGAGTCGAGGCCATGCGCACGCTCGGTCGCTCCCACGGCGTGTCTGTTGCCAACTTCTTCCAGGTCGCTTGGGCATTGGTATTGCGTGCCTTTACAGGCTCTGATGACGTCTGCTTCGGTTACCTTACTTCCGGTCGCGATGTTCCTGTTGACCGTATCGATGAGATCGTCGGTCCTCTCATAAACATGCTTGTGTCAAGTACCAGTTTCGGCACGGGTGATGATGCCCCCTCCGCCCTCGAGCTGCTGCAAACGATGAATCGTACCTACATCGACAGTCTGCCTCATCAACACTGTGCGCTGGCAGACATACAGCGCGCGCTTCAGATCGGAGACAAGGGTCTTTTCAATACTGTTATGTCGCTACAAAAAGTGACTCTTAGAGACGAGACATCAGGACAACTCGAGCTCGATGTTGTTGATGGACACGACCCCAGTGAGGTAAGTGATCATGATTTTACAGAGAATACCGGTCGTCAAGATCTCATTCCTCCGCGTCACAAACGAGAAACGCACACTTGACTTACATGAGGAATAGTACAACATTACATTGAACATAGTCGACTATGGTGAGCATATTGAATTGCATTTTACGTATTGGTCCGATAAGCTGTCAGATAGCCACGCATCTGATATCGTCGAGGCCACGCTATGCGCCCTAGATGCAGTCGTCCAGGACCCTAACCGCACTTTGCCCGTTGTCGATATGCTAGGCGACAGTGGCCGACAGCAGATCATGGAGTGGAACGGCGGTGGACAACCACAACCCGCTATTAATTCCACCGTCCATGCCCTGATTGAAGCCCACGTACAGGAGTCGCCGAGTCATTGTGCCGTCGTCTCATCTTGGGAGGGCGAGCTGTCTTACGCCGAGCTTGATACCCATGCTACCCGAGTCAGCGCCTATCTACGTAGCCTCGGTGTTGGACCTGAAGTGACGGTGCCGCTAATCTTCACCAAGAGTATCTGGATGGTCGTTGCTATGCTTGCCGTTATGAAAGCAGGTGGCGTTTTCGTGCCTCTAGACCCAGCCCACCCTCCTGAACGCATCGCCATGATCGTTGAGCAACTTCCGAACCGAGTTGTAGCGCTGGCCTCGCCCGATCGCATTGATGCTATTTCCGCACTCGCTGATACCACCGTGGGTTTGGACGCAGACTCGGCCGCCAGCCTCTCAGAGGATATTAGTGGAGATAACAAGCTGCCGTTAGATGTCGCTACGCCAAATAACGCTGTCTATATCATTTTCACGTCGGGATCGACTGGCCAGCCCAAGGGTGTGGTGCTGGACCATGGTGCCACTTCCACTGGCACCATAGCCCATGGAAAGGCACTCTACTTCAGTAAGGATGTCAGGACGTTGCAGTTTTCTTCCTACGCCTTTGACGCCTCTATTACTGAGATCGTCACCACCCTCGTGTACGGAGGCTGCGTTTGCGTTCTCTCAGAGGACGAGCGGATAAACGACCTTGCAGCGGCTATCAATCGGCTGCAGGCTAACTGGATGCTCCTGACGCCTGCAGTAGCCAGCACACTGGACCCGTCCGAGGTACCTAGCATCCGTTACATAGCTCTAGGAGGAGAGTCCTCAAGTCACGCTACCAACAAGAAGTGGAATAGGGGCGACTGTAGGGTCCTCCACGCGTATGGGCCAACGGAATGCTGCGTCATGTGCACTTATGACGACAGGAAGGGACTCCCTACGCGCCCCGAAGTTATCGGTGGCTCAGTGGGTTGCAATACGTGGATAGTGGACCCTCGCGACCCAAGCGTGCTGATGCCCATCGGCGCTGTGGGTGAGCTCCTTGTCCAAGGCCCCATCATGGCCCGGGGTTATCTCAACAACTCTACTAAGACGCAAGAAGCATTCTTGGACTCTGGTCTAGACTGGCTGCCTGAACTTTCCCGCGCATACAAGACAGGAGACCTCGTCTCCTACTGCTCTGAGGGTAAGGGTAACAAACTCGCCTTCGTCAGGCGCAAGGACACCCAGGTCAAAGTGCGAGGCCAACGCATCGAACTCGGCGAGATCAGCTTCCATATCAGTGCCTCCAACGATAAGATTGGAACCCAATTGGTCATGCTTGGGTCTGACGGTATCTTGACCGGGAAGATTGTCGCCGTCCTAACCCTCCGAGGTTTACATATGACAGACGAGGGTAGGGATAGTGAGCCTTTACAGCTGCTAGAGAAACCCGAAGACCTACTAATCGCCAAGGCTATTGTGTCAGAGGTTCAGACCTACATTGCAGATAAGATACCTGCCTACATGAGCCCTTCTGTCATGGTTGTCGTCAACCGAATGCCCATCAACTCATCCGGCAAACTCGAAAGTCGTCGTGTCGCTCAGTGGATCGACGGAATGACGAACGAGATGTACGACCGCATTATCAAAAGCCTGGCTGAATATGAGGCAGATGCTGGAATGGAAAGCTCCTATGGCCCCGAAAGGGAAGTACAGCAGATTATCAGCGAGGCAGTGGCTGAGGTCATCAACCTGCTGCCAGGACAGGTATCCCTGCGCCGCTCCTTTATCAGCATGGGAGGTGATTCTATTACCGCTATGCAGGTCATGGCCCTTTGCCGCCGCCGAGGTGTCTCTTTGCCCGTGCAGAGCATCCTCAAGAGCACCAATATTATGGCCATGGCGGCCAAGGCCCAACGGCTCAGCGATTCTTCCGTCTACCCAGCTATCTATGGAGATAATGGGGACGAATTTTCACCCTTTCCCCTCTCTCCCATCCAGAAACTCCATTTCATGCAATTCGCCAATGGTGAGAATCATTACAACCAGAGTATGCTCCTCAAGCTACGACGCCCCACCACAGATAGCACGATTTACTCGGCTCTTCTGGACTTGGTGCGTCGTCATCCAATGCTTCGCGCACGTTTCGAAAATGTATCGAAAGCAGGCCACTGGTCACAGAGGGTGAGTCTGGATGCCAAGAGCTCGTTATCTTTCGCCGTCACCGAACATGGCACTTGGGAAGAGGCCCGGGAGGTGATGATGGAAGCCGAACGTGGTCTTGACATTATCTCCGGCCCATTGATGGCTGCCAGGCTAGTCCAAGTCAACGACACCGCGTCCCTCTTTCTGGTTGCACACCATCTCATTATAGATCTCGTCTCATGGCGGGTACTACTGAGAGATCTCGAGGAGCTCATTGCCGGGCAATCACTACCTACGACACACATGTCCTGGTCATACCAGCAATGGGTCCACAGTCTCGAGAAGTATGCCGAGACAAACATATCAACTGCTCTGACGCTGCCGTTTACTCCGTCGGAGCCAGATCTCGATTTCTGGGGGATAGACGTTGCGTCGAACGATTTTACTGATTTAGTATATGGCGAGTTTACCCTGGAACCTTCCCTAACCTCCACCCTCCTTCAGGCTGCCGACAAGAACCTGAAAGCCGAAGTTCTCGATGTCTTACTAGCCATAGCTGCACACACCTTTGGCACCATTTTCCCTGATCGAGTAGCACCAACGTTCCATACTGAGACTCACGGACGAGATCACCCCGAAGACACAACTGCTTCTGTGCATGAGACAGTCGGTTGGTTCACTGCCATTGCTCCTCTCGTTCTTGACGCCCCGGGAGATAGCTACGTCGAATCCGTCATTCGTGTCAAAGACATGCGTCGTGCTATTCCAGGCTTAGGAGTGCCCTATTTCACCGCCAAGACGCTTCAAAGATCTCAGCCTTTACCCATCGAGATCCTGTTCAACTATCTCGGTCGGTTCCAACAACTTGAGCGTGAAGATGGGCTTTTTGAGTCCCTTCCCAAATCCATGGGTCCCGCCGATGTCAACATTTCTGCTGCCCGCCTATCAGTCGTTGATATCTCTGCCGTGGTGGAGAAAGATGCTTTGACCGTGTCTTGGAACTATGATTCACAAATTCAGCATCAGGACAGGCTGACCAAGTGGTTTTCCCTCTACAATAAGGCGCTAAGTGAGGTCGCCGTGGCACTACAGCAGACATCTTTGCAACTCACTAAGAGCGACGTGCCACTTCTTCCCATCTCTCACCAACAGCTCAAGCCACTCAATGAAGCCCTAGCAGCCGTTTCGCGCAACGGTGTGGAAGGAGTAGAGGACGTATATCCCACATCGCCCATGCAGCGCGGCATTCTTCTCAGTCAATCTAAGGATGCTTCACAGTATGACGTCCATGCCCTATGGGAGATCACCTCAACCAAGGGTAATGACTCAGAGGTTGACGCTTCTCGCCTCCAGCGTGCTTGGCTTCGCGTCATCCAGAGACACCCTATGCTCCGCACTGTATTTATCAGCAGTCTTCTCGATAGTGCGGCATTCGACCAGGTTGTGCTCAACAAGTTCCGTCCATCTATCAAGAGCCTAGCCTACGATGATGAAGAAGATTATGACTCTGCAATGGAGGAGCTTTGGGAGTCGGCGTGTGGAGCTTTCGAACCAAACGCTCCCGCACACCGTCTTTCGATTTGTGTCGGTCCCCAAGGAAAGGTTTACGCCCACTTCCAAGTCAGTCACGCCTTGATTGATGCGGCTTCGTTGCAGACTATCATCCGTGACTGGGCTCTTGCTTATGCCCACCCCAACTTGCCCGTGGTCCCTGGCACATCCTACTCCACCTACATCTCTCATATTCAAAAGACTTCCCTCGATGCATCCTTACGCTTCTGGGGAAACCAGCTCGAGGGTGCAGCAGCGTGTCGTCTTCCACGAATGACTGACGGTGTTATTCCCGAAGAACAAGCCAAACTCTGTCACCTTCACAGTGACATCCCTTTCGGAACACGTCTCAAGGCCCTCGCGAAGCATCTCAACGTCTCCATGGCCAGTATCTTCCAGCTTGCATGGGCCATGGTACTCCGCTCATACACTAACCTCGAGGACGTATGCTTTGGTTACATTTCCTCAGGCAGAGATATCGAGATCGACGGCATCTTAGACGCTGTAGGACCGTTCATCAACATCCTCATCTCTCGGGTCACCTTTGGCGAGGGCTACACAGCTATGGCAATGCTTGAACAGCTCTTTGGTACTTACCTGGACAGTCTGCCGCATCAGCATGCATCTCTGGCTGATATCAAGCACGCTCTGAACATGCCTAGCGGGCAGCTATTTAACACAGTCTTGTCGTTCCAGAAGCTTTCACAGTCTAAAGGTGCCGCCAAGGGTCAAGACCTTCCAATTTCGTTTAACTCCATTCGAGGAGCTGATCCCACAGAGGTATGTGAACCCTCCCTTACAGCAACCAAGATTTCAAAGGAAGTAGAATGCTCACACGTTATAGTTTGATGTTACACTCACCGTCATTGAGCTCGACTCTAGCATTGAATTCTCAATCCAATATTGGACCTCATTCCTTTCCGAATCCCAAGCCACTCATCTTTCTCAGAGCCTCCTTCAGGCTCTAGGTGCTATTGAAGCCACTCCATCAAATGCCGTCGATACACTCCATCTTATGCCCGCAGAACACATAGACCAGCTCAAGTCCTGGGGTCATCGTATACCCCCAATCATCAATAGACGCGTTCACGACCTATTCGACGATGTGGTTCGAACCACGCCCATAGCGCCTGCTATCCACGCGTGGGACGGGGATTTCACGTACGCCGAGCTTGACAAGACTTCATCACAACTTGCTGGTCTTCTTCTCCAGCAAGGCGTGAAGCCCGATACTTTTATTGCTGTTTGCTCTGAGAAGTCAGCCTGGGTCGCGGTGGCATATCTCGCCATCCTCAAGGCGGGCGCTGCCTTTATGCTCCTAGATCCAGAAGCGCCCATGGAGCGTATACAGTACATGATGGAAGAGACAAAGACATCTGTAGTCCTTTGCTCGCCCAAGTACGAAGACATGGTTGGTGATTGGGATGCCACTGTCATCACTGTCAGCAAAGATCTAATGACCTCGGCACCTGATTTCACTGGTCCCTTCCCAGACATTCCAAGTTCCAGTGCCGCCTACATAATCTTCACGTCTGGCACAACTGGCAAACCCAAGGGCGCTGTTATTGAACACAGTGCTTACTGCAGCAGTGCCGTCGCTCAGATGCAGAAACTGTATATTGGGCCTGGTTCTCGCTTCTTGCAGTTCGCTTCCTTCATGTTTGATGCCACCATGATCGAAATGGTCACGCCCCTTCTTGCAGGCGGGTGTGTCTGCATACCACGCCGACAGGATGTCATCAGTGACCTACCTCGTGTAGTAAAGGATATGGACATCAACATGGCCATTCTCACTTCTTCCTTTATCCGGACTATGAATCCGGAGGAGGTACCGTCTATCAAGAGGTTGATCCAGGGTGGCGAGCCTTTATCGCAGAAGGACGTCGATATCTGGGCGAACAAGGTCCAGTTGGGTAACGCCTATGGTCCCAGCGAATGCTCTGTGATGGCATCTTGTCTATCTGATGTGATAAGAACCTCTGAACCGTCCAACATTGGCTACCCAGCTGCGTGTGCCCACTGGGTCACAGAGCCAGCCAACATGCACCGCCTTGTGCCCATCGGCGCCATCGGTGAACTTCTCCTGGAAGGCCCAACGCTATCACGGGGCTACATCAACAATGATGCCAAGACCGCTGAGACCTTTGTCAGCGGTCTCGGCTGGGCACCTCAAGTAGGCCGTACCCTCGAGACGCGCTTCTACGCCACTGGCGACCTGGTGCGCCTTAACTCTAATGGTTCAGTTACTTTTGTCGGTCGTAAGGATACACAGATCAAGATCCATGGTCAACGCATGGAGTTGGGTGAGATCCAGCATCACTTAACTACCATTGATGAGATCCGGCACTCCATCGTCTTGAGCCCAGTAAAGGGCCTCCTTCTCAAGCGACTTGTGGCTGTTCTTGAGCTTAGAGACATTTCCTCTGCAACTGCCTCCTCTCATGATATCCAACTCATCGCGCCATCACTCCGCCCAAGAGCCGCCGAGAGTATCCAGCGTATCCGCGGCCTCCTCACCCAGCGGCTTCCTTCCTACATGGTTCCATCCACTTGGATCGTCGTACAGAGCATGCCAACCATGATATCTGGAAAGCTCAATCTTCCTGCCGTACAATACTGGGTTCAGAATATCGACCATGAGACGTATCAGGAGATTCACGCAGCAGAGGTGGTCAGCGAGCTAGACCAGGGAGACAAGATCGCCATGCAAATCAGTCATAGATTGAGCTTGCTTCTTGCTGATGCTCCTGGCGGCTCAGGTAGACCAGAAGACTTTGTTGGCAAGGATATCGTGCCGATGCAGTGCGGCCTGGACTCTATCACAGCCATTTCACTCTCATCGTGGTTGCGCAAGACTTTTGGTGTGACTATTTCGCTCGCCACCTTGCTGTCTCTTCGAACAAGCATTCGAATGCTTGCGGCGCTCGTCAGGGAAGAGAGGGCCAACACCGAGCCTTTGGATCTGTCCAAGGTCGAGTCGGTCACATCACCAGCACCAACAACAAAAGAGTCCATCGACCTGCACGCAGAGTTTCAACACTTTGACCAGGCCTTGTCCCAGCTACCTGTTTCACTAATTGCTGGTGACGGCACTGCTGAAATGCCAGCCACTTTCCTTGTCACAGGCGCAACTGGCTTCCTCGGCAGTCAAATCGTCCGACAGCTCCTCCTCCGACCTGAAGTCACAAGAGTATTCTGTCTCATCCGCGCAGAAGACGACACCATGGCTCAAGAGCGAATAATGGAAGTCGCCCGCAAGGGACAATGGTGGGAGCCTGACCTATCTAACCGCATCGAAGCATGGAACGGCGACCTTGGCAAACCACGCTTAGGGCTCGATAACACGCGCTGGGAGTCAGTATTGGACGGTACTATTGACGCCATCATCCACAACGGCGCCGTAGTCCACTGGCATCTCAGCTACCATGACCTCAAGGACGCCAATGTAGGCAGCACATTCGATCTCCTCTCAGCTTTGTCAGAGGCCCCATCGCCTCCGCGCTTCGTATACGTGACCGGCGGTTATTTCTCCGATGGTAGCAAGACAGATGATCAGGTCTTGGACCTGCTACAGGATGGCGATGGATACTCGCAGACAAAGTTCCTTTCCGAGGCGCTCGTCCGCTCTCACGGGCAGCGACTGCGCTTCAAGTCGGCAAATTTCCCTACACCTGTCGTCATCCAACCTGGTCTCATTGTTGGTGATGCAGACCATGGCGTGTCCAACCTTGATGACTTCCTGTGGCGAGTTGTAGCTTCTGCTATTCGCGTTGGCGGCTACAATGTCGATGAGGCCAATGACTCCAGCGCCTGGCTGCTCGTCGCTGGCAGTGATCAGATCGCCACCTCCGCCGTCGATATTTGTATGCTACCAGTCTCTGACTCCGCTGCAACCCCGCCATCTGTTCGTTTCGTTGATGGCGTCCCTGTGAAGGAGCTCTGGAAACTACTTATTGAAGAGTTTGACTTCCCTCTTAGCCCAATGTCTGGCAAGGAATGGCTACAGGCTGTTGAGGACAACATGGATAGCCAAGGTCCCAGTCATCCGATCTTCCCCGTATTTGAGGTTCTCCAGTTGAAGCAAGGAACTGTCGGCACATCCAAGACAATGGACTGGACCCCTATTTGCGACGAGGAGGAAACTCTGCAGCGTCTCAGACGAAGTATTGAGTACCTCGATAAGATTGGGTTTTTTGCTTCATTAGGTCCAGACCCTTCTAAAGCTACTTTCCACCGTACAGGCTTAAGACAAGCTAAGACAGCTTTCTTCTAGCCAGGACAGTCTGGAAATAAGCTCTTGTGGTGTCGCTGTGGAGGATCAGGGATTGGATTGAGATCGTGTATCATAGATGGGCGGAGGACGGTTTTGGGTTTGTGGGGAGAGTGATGCAGAGACGCTGAGAGTTGGACTGATCGGCTCTGGGGCTTAAGGGAGCTCGAAAGTGTCCACAGAAAGATTGCAATATAACAAAGAAAACAGCGTTTGAAATCGGTTGAGATAAGGATGTTGAGGAGATCAATGAACCAATGAATACTATTCCCTGAGAGTGTTAACTCGATAGTGAATATCGGGCAAGGGAAACCAGACCAGCTTTAGTGGAAATCCGGTTCAAGAGTGTATTGCTATTTCGTCTTACCCACTTCGGGTGCCTATGTTTTTACAACCCAACTGGACGTTAGGCTGTTCTATCACACCACCAATGTCTACAAGGCGGACAAGGGGTGTTGCTTCAAAAATATCTGCATTGTGTGATGGCTCTGGTGTGTTGTCCCTTATTCCTAAGCGACGGAGACAACGGCTGATCGGCGGTTTTAAAATAAGGTTAATAAAGGTTGGATATAGCGTCTGCTTCAAAGTGAGAAAGGTCGTCAATGGGAAGGATTTATTCGGAGAATGTTGTTGCCGGGTGCTGATACTGACTTGACTGGCAGTCTCATGTTTTTCTCTTCTTTTTGTCTTTTAACGATCGGCTCTGTCTAGTGGCTCTCCAGTGCAATCCCCCACTAACGCTAGCTTCCTGATATTGGAGAAGATCTTATTATCATTCTAGTGCTGACGTCTTCCATCACCTAATGTATAACAGCTACAAAAAAAAGAATTAGTTACGTATAAATATCAAACTATACTCAACCTGATAGCGAGGAGAAATCGTAGCGTACCCAGACAAATGAGTCGAAGTACTCTGTGCCTAACAATTCACTAACACAAACATCTAAGTTAGATCAAACACTTCTGCCTTTAAAATAAATTTCTTTATTCTCGAAACGAGCTTGTTAAACAACTTCCTAGGTACCGGAGACTAATTCCAAACTTTCTCCTTTCACAATCTCTGTTCCTCTCATTCGTCTCTTGGAAACAATGCATCGACTCATCCGACGGCGTCGGTGCGAGAGACGGTTCAAATGAGAGAAATCCGGGATAATGGTACGCTGGAGGGTGAGCAGAACAGAGTGAGGGATGCGGCTGATTACGCCGCTGCTATTGCCGGACCGGTGATTGACCCTAACAGGAACCCAGGTCGGTTGGGAAGGGGAAAAAGAACTTCGGAGGGGAAAAAAAGAGAAGGAGAGCTGGTGGCTACCGGGTAGCAAGAGAATTATCCGCTAAGCTTGTGAGCCACGAAAATAAGTAACCTAATATTTCAGTTCTGATTCGCATAGAATATCGAAACTATCTTATCCCATATGCTCTCGGGGCTCGATTTTGCTGATTCCCTGGTGAGTGGTTCTAAGAGGTTGTGAGATATGGGGCTTGACTTTTGAAATGTCGGAGAGGCTTCAAGCATTTTGCAGTTTGCGGGTATCTTGTCTACTAAGTTAAAACTTCTAGCGAGAAGGTTCCAACAAAGTGTGGGGTATAACCCCTTTAAGCTTATCCATCCATAGAACTAAAATTGACGTTTACGAAGCCCGCTGATGTAGCATGCATATCTATTATTGCCACTAGTCCTGCACCTCGTTATAAACTTAACTATCAAAATTTTGGAATACTCCAATAGTCGTTAAGAACTCAATTACACGTTATAGAGGTATACTATAACCTAGAACTAGATTTTAATATCTACATCCCGTACGACGCACTGTTGTAGGCTAATGCCAAACTTTCTTTATCCCTTGTGACTCTCATAACCAGCAGGCAGCTCAGAACGAGTCTCCCCGTGCAACTCAGTAGGAGTATCCGCATGTAACTCATACCTCGCCTCATCATTAGGTTTCATCTCACTGCTATCTGCCAATGATTGCGAAGGCTTTCTGTTCTTCCTACGCAACACGAGCCAAGCCACAAGGCCTATTGCTCCGATGCCGCCAATAACAGATCCGACTGCGATTCCAGCCTTGGCACCAGTGCTGAGGGAGGCTGTTGATGAACTTGTCGAATCTTCAGAAACAGCATCTAGGTCCGTCGATGAGGCTGGTGCTGAGGTTGAAGTTGAAGTTCCATCAGCAGAACTAACGTCGGTGTCTGTTGAAGAGGTTGTCATTAAGGTTGAAGTCTCATCAGTCTCAGTCGTTATGGTGGTTAAACGAGATGCTGTCGTGGCCGAGGAGGACTTGTCATCGGATGAACAACTACCGAACATGCTTTGGCACCTATTTGAATTCAGATGTCAGCGACATTTAACAGATCATAGAGGGACCATAAAGGCAATTTAGCTCTACTCGGGTCAAGTTAAAAAAGAAATACTGGACCGTACTCACCCATCACCACAATACGTTGCATTCTTGCCACAGTACCCTTTCGGAGAGCAGCAGTCTCCAAACGAGCTCCCTTGACATGTGATATTGCTCGAGGAGGTCACACCACATGATCCCGAGATACTAACAAGCTGGCCATCAGTTGACGCGCATGTTCCGAATGCCTCTTGGCAGCCCTCGGAGCAATATGCTGATGTCTTGCCGCAGAACCCTTTTTCAGAGCAGCAATTACCAAAAGTGGATGTGAGGCATGTTGCGTTAGTATCGGAATTGGAACCACAGTTGCCGTCTTTGCTGGTGGGGTTTGAGCGCGGTAGGATGAGAGAATTTGAGCTGGGACCAGTCAGGGGTAGTTCAAACAGGGGATTAGTAGATGAGCTCACAGTTCAAAGCCAAAGCCACGGGGGAACGAGGCTGAGGCTGAAGAGAACAAACACAGCAAATACGGCAGGGAGAACTTCATGGCGTTGAGGCGCTTGTTGTTACTAGCAAACGACGAAGGAGAAATCCTTCTCTGTCCTACTCGCAGGGCACAATGCCTTTATTATGATGGCCCACTCTTCAAAACGACGGCGGCGCAGGCGCCGAGGCTAGCTTGTCACGATACCCCTGATCCAATCCGGGCGTCTCCACCCCCAACGGAACGTAAGCGGTCAGGACATGGATTGGTGGTTGTGTCTGTCATCTCATAGCAGCCCTATATTACCGCGTCCATCTAGATATCACTTGCAATCAGCACTTCCATACCAGCCAATAAGTAGCATCACTTATTTTCCACAGCTAAATGCTCTTAGTCAAAACAGGAAGCCCAGATGGTGCTGTAATATCGACCGTTAAACCCTGTCATATCTAGGCTGGATTTATTAACTCCTTGGGCCAAGGGTGGATCTGTTGCAGATGCCTAGCTGAGAAGGGTTAGCCGTGTAAGCACTAGGGAGCGGGTCTAGACGAAGGATCAATACCAATACCGAAGTTCCTACTTCTTATCGCCACTTATCTCAAGGTGAGAACCTTCCTGGATTCTTGCAAGCTGCTGTGGCTTCTTGGCAAATCTGCCGAAGGCATTCTTCAGGTGAAGGGCCATACCATGCCAGGCAGTACCGTAAGTCTCAACAATAGCGCGAATAAGCCCAAGCTAAATGCGGATGGGTTTCGGCTGCAGTAGGGACGCAATCTCAATTTGTATTACACAGGGAACTTGTTCAGCTTCCCAGCTTACAGAGGGTGTTCCCGGCTGGTTTGCTGCTTGAGTAAAGTATAGCGCAATTTCTGGCATGGCACAGAAAAGGAGACAAGAGACAAGGGAATTGGCAGAGCATCAGGGACTGGGGGGTTATTTTCTGACATATAACTAATCCGGAGCGCAATTCACATAAACTGCTTACTCTGCGTATTCCTAGGTCGATGTGATTTTAGTGGTTATGAAGGAGGATGGTTTTGATTCGTTCAATATTTTCCCCCTGACTCAGCCCCCTTTCTCTATCTGGCTAGCTTATACTCATCATGTCATGTGACCGTAGTGTCATTACCCCCACTCCGGTTAAATAGGGCTAAATATACTAACTTCAAATGGGCAAGTGATAGTTAGAGGTACTAAAGATAGCATAATGTACCAATAGATTTAACAGCTCAAATCACAATGTTCAATTTAATGTTATGATAGACTTCAGTAATATAAACTCAATATATTCTTTACTCTTTCGAAACTTAATACTTTAAATCTCTGTAGTCCCTTACTAGCATATCGATGTTCTCTCTCATCCTCATAGTCTCCCTGAACAAATGTGCTCACACGAGTAATAGCAACAATACTAATTACCAACGTACCGAACTGTTACTGAGTTACCGCTAATAGAAGCAGCGGCCTCAACAGTCTGACCCTGGTCCAAAGAAATGTCAATGAGCTGTGCTCCCGAAGGGCCAGTAGTGCCGCGGCTTCCTGAAGCGACAGCGTTTGTGAAAGTGACAGAGCCAAAGTCGGCGAGGTCGACTTGGCTGCCACCCTCCTGGAAAGCCTCAACAATCCACTCAGCGTTGGTCTCGCAAAGAGTAGAGGGGGTGTTGGTGAAGCTGTGAGTAACTTTCTGGTTTGTAGAAAGGTTCTCCAGGGTAGCAACACCCCTGGTCTTGGATGATGCGTCAACGGTCATACGGATTTGATCGCCGACAGAGACACCGAAGTTGCTGAAGCTGTAGGCATAGTCGGGAATCCACTCGTACCAAGCATCGAAGGAACCGTCAGCATAGAAAGAGACACCTGTCTGCAGGATAGCAGTTTGGCAAGTATCTCCGTCGATGCCAACCCACGCAGAGGCAGCGGCACCATTGGCACCACTTACTTCAGGGACGGTGATGGTGCCCTGAACTTTATTATAGCCACTGCCAATCTGGACTGCTCCAGCCCAGTTTCCGGAATACTGGACGTTGGCGTCACTGACAGAGTCTAGAGACGTGAGTCTCTGGTTAGGAGCGGAGCTGTATCTCGCTCTTCGTGCGGAACGAGGCACAAGGGGTGAGGTATCTCTCGGGGTGAGCTTTGTGCCAGGAGCAGCGAAGGCAAGGCCAGTAGCAGCAAGAATGAGAGTGAACTTCATGTTGACAATTTGAGTCTGAAAGGCTTAGTTGTTAAGAGATGGAATGAGCTTGAATGTTTCTGATGCTTCAAGATATCCTTATGTTGGCATCTCCTCTCCTTATATACTATTGTTTCTCAGTCCGAGACACTTTCCCAGGCCTTCAGCATCTTTCATCGCATTCACTGCACTATTCCCTATACTGAAGGTAGTTGAGCTCACGATAGACTCATTGCCGGATTCCCGATGATAAGTCATGCAAAGGGGATAGTTGTAAGTGGGAAGAAAGCAGAACAATCTATCATGTGCATCTCTATAGCTGCAATAGCATCTAGTCTCCTACCTATTCTAGACATTGCGCCATTAGTCCTCGAAGGTATGTCCATCGGCTTTATACCACTTGCCTATCTGATCGGGACTTTTAAGAATGGCAACATCACTCAGACCGTCTAACTGCCGGAATGTGGGTATCAGTGCCGGTCGATATGAACCAATTGGAGTGAAGTCGAGTTCTCCGCAAGGTTACTATCAAGCTTCTTCTTTCGGGCCAAAAACCCGAGAATTCAAGGTAATTGGCAGTAACTTATTGCGAGTGTGGAAGATTAGGCCGGACCTTGGTAATTCCTCATCTTCACTGGCTGGTTATCTGCATGAACATGCTTGCTATTCTGTTATCAGGCGCGATCGACGCTAAAATCGGCAGAAAGATGCCGTGGAACTGGTTCCACAGAGAACATATGATACTAATTGGGAAATGATGTGCACAGATTCTCCTTTAGAGGGAAGGGACTGTGAACTTTTGCTACGAGATAATCTAAACCTGGTTCAAATTCAGACAAGTGATAGGCTTATTCAATCTTGGGTAGGCTAACATCATAAGTGATTGCCGAGGTTTAGATAGTTCAATGCGTTACCGGGAGCTCCTGAGTTACCACAATAGTATCTCTGCAATTCTAGGCCGCACTGGTAATGCAGACCTTGACATTTATCTTATACACGTACAGACATTCTTGAACATGCTTCCTAGCACAGTCCTTAACTTCTCAACTGAGTACTTTCCACATGTCGCGTTCATTCACCATTGGTTGTCAGTTTTGATTTGCTGCCTCTTTTGTCGAACCTAGACACCTTACGGGTCCTGGAGCTACATTTGAGTAAAAAGTCTCAAAAACCCTTTTCCACTTCCATCCTGTGATAAGTTGATGCCAATAGCGCGATACATATTATCATTGCGGCTTCTGGTGCGGAAGGTAACATACGAGCTATAATCTAGCCCATTGTCAATCTACGGAAAAAGGCGGCGGTAAGGATACTAAAAAGCAAGCATAGGTTAACAAACAAGGTTTCGGCTAACATGAAATGAAGAAATTTCACTACCCTGATGTTGTTATCAACGACTTTACTCAGGAATGGCAAATATGAAACGTGGACTACACGCTGCGATACGGTTTATCAACTGTGCATACAACTTCGATTTCTTTAACCAAGGCTTACCCTTGCATCTTGTTACAATTCGCTATCGGCCAAGCGGTTACTAATCACTCAGCAGTTCTGATATACATATGTTCTCGCGCAATACCCAGGTGCAGGGGCTGCAGCTTGTCTGAGCTTGCTCTATAGTTGCTTATTCTGTTGATATGTTCGCTGATGCACCACCGCCCTTGATATTAAAACGAAGCTTCCGTGTTCTTACGCACTTCGCCAACTCTTCTCGAATCACTAAAAGTCCATAGTCGAGGCTCTCGCCTTCGCTACAACCAGCCTGCGCATCCTGTAGCTAGAAATCTCCGCTTTATAACAGCTTCACGTGGCTACCTCACCAGACCCACCTTATCATAGATTGAGGGACTTATAGCAGAAACTAAAACCTTCCTATATAATTAGCTCTAACTTAGAACTTGTATCTAATACTAATTATAGTATAATATAAGACTATAAGTAGTAAATTTAGTATTAGTATATACTTAACCTACTTTTGAATTATTACCATAGAGCTTTACCTTACTTGGATGAATTATATTTCAGATATTTCTATTGGCTACTTAAAATGTACCCCTAGAGCTTGCAATCCCTTTTATGAGTTGAGATGCAACGTTGCGCTCGATCGACAAGTCCCCGCATCTAGTCAGGCTGTTCTATTATAAAAATATACGTTAATCGATGATTTATTTCGAAACTTTATGTCGTGCAAAAAAGATGCTCGTTAGGTGGAAGTTGGGCATCCAAACCAGGTGACATGAAATAAATACTAAACGGTAACGCGCTGGCAGTTGTACTTGCCCCGACTAAACCTCCTCGTGAAGGAGACAGTACCTCCTGCCGATCGCCACGTGCCTGGAGATGTCAGAAAGGGACGGTCCTGGCATCACAAGATCCGGGAGTTATGGTAATGAGGGTATGTCTCTTGTACTCTGGCTCCCACCCTCCACTACCACATCGCATCATGAGTTCTAATGAATATCGGAAATAACGGTGACTATTAATGCACCGGCTGTGTAACTGCCATTTAAATTATATCAATAAACAACAGGTTTCGCTTTGAGTGGAAGCATCTGGGACATCGATAGCGAATGCGCCGGTCACGAAGCGACAGAGAGCAAGTCAAAATCTCCTGACCACAGTTTTCCTTGTATGGACTTCTGCTGCAACGTCGAGTAACGAACCTTTATTGGCTCACGTGGAAAAAATAGCAGCTGTCTTTGTTTTTGAGGCAGGATCTGGATTAGGAGACGAAGAGACAGAACCAAAAGATGCGTGCTGAATCCAACCAGCAAGAGCAATCTATATAAATATGCAATGTCTGCCTGAATTCTTTGCGATTGTCCAGATACCCTTTGCTTTATCACAGTAGTTGATTATTCTCACCGAGATTCGGCATCTTTTCGATCAGATCAGATAAAAACGATACCTTGATTCTTTCCCATCTTTGAAACCAACATGAAGGTCTGTAGTGGAGTCTATGCTTGTCTTGGCGTTCTTACCCAACATGTTGCACATTCATGGGCGCTATCAGGAGAGGCGAAAGCAATGGTGGAAGACTCTATGGAGTGGATGGACAAGTTCTACGACCCGAAGATCTCACAGCTATATGATCTCGAATCTAAGGCGGCAATGAACCACGAGACACTAGCCTCTACGTGGTATGCAGTCGGACTTCTTGCACGGAACGGCGACGGCGATGCCTCAAGGGCTGAGGATGTCATAAGATACGTCATTAAAGACCAGCATGACAACCCCGAAGATTTATGGTATGGTGATTACACGCGAGAGCCGGAGGAGCCAACTGTTGGAACATCATGGTACCCTGCCCGCATGTACGGATCGTGGGACCCGAACTGGCGAGGTTTCGTCGGTCTCAGCTTCATCACGATATACGAAGAGTTCGGTGACTTGTTGTCTGACGATGTGAAGGGACTTATACTGGAAAGTCTACGTAACTGCAGCATTGGCGACTCATACCGCGAGGGTGGTGTCAACGGAGATAACCTCTATCCATCTTACAGTAACCCTGCAATCATGCGTGCAATTGGCACAAGCTGGACCGGTCGTCAGATAGGCGATGATAATATGACACAAGCCGGAGAGGATTATGCGAAGAAGATCATTGACCTCTTTGACTTGCATGATACACTTTCTGAATTCAACTCAGCGACTTACACCGGCATTTCACTCTTTGGTCTTACACTCTGGTGTAAGTATGGCCATGAGGATAGTATTCTCTCCCAAAGAGGTCCAGATCTCCTGCGCGGTGTCTGGAACTATACATCGCAACTGTGGAATCCGGCGATGCGGAACCTTGCTGGTCCATGGGACCGTTCATACTCGTTCGATATGACCAAGTCTCTCGGCATCCTGTCCCACTTTCTCGCTCCTATTGTCGGGAGAAGAGAGGCGGGTGTATGGCAGTACCCAGAAGTCATGAGCCATGCCCGTGACTGGGCTTGGGCGCCACTCATTGCTGTCCATTCGGAATTCCACAACTCGTTGCTTTCGGATGACCTTAAAGAGTCACTGAAGACTTTCGATGGAGAGAGAACATACAATGGGAAGGCTTACTATCCGCCCTACGACCTTGATACTCGTAATATCACGACGTGGCTCAACGAGTCGCTGATGATCGGAGCTCAGTCGTATCGGACGCAGAGCTCAAACGGTCCGTCAAATAACAAGGCCCAATTCCATCCTGCCGTTGCACATTGGGCTTATGGAGCTGATAACGTCGGATGGCTCAGCGTAAGTTAATACGGCTTCAGAGTTCGCACCTACCTTTACTAACGCAACACCTAGCTCCGTCCTACTGAGGCTCATGTCCTGATGCAAGTTTCGCCAAAGAAGCTGAGGGTGACTTATCCCGAAGGAACCAGTAGTTCTGTATTCACTTTTGTGGCCTCTCCATCACTTGCGAAGAGGGATGTTCAGTCGTGGGCTGACATTCAAGGAATCTCGATATCTATCTCTGGAAATGCAGATCCTGTACCGAAGGTCACATTCGCCGGCCGATATGGTGGTTCGGGACGTCCAATTTACGACCACAATTATTGGAGTTTGGTCCATACGATGCCTGCTGGATTTGAGGGCGCCCCTGAGATTATTATTGAGTTCGAGTAAGACATCTCTTCAGAGGGATGAAGATTGACCGGTTTACGACATTCTTTCTGGGCACGAACATCCGTTTTATAGATCTGTTATTTTGCTCTTCTTCTATAGATCTGACTTATGAATTGTTACACTATGCCATAACAACCACTTTTGCTTGATGGCCTTCCTTACTTAACGAGCCCTCAAAAGGGTCTAAAGCCATGTGATCAGACAACTTCGGGCCAGGAGGATCTAGAAATACATAATAAGGTAGAGGATGCGCGCGAAGCAACATGACTGACCACGCATATTCCACCACCTATTACCAATGCGAACTCAGTCAGTGAGGTGAACTGCACATCCAAACAGCCATGTCTTTGGGATTAAGACATTTTGCCTTTCCTATTTCTCCGTGATCATCGTCCAAACGAGGCGGGAACCACTATATAATGGTCGCATTTAGCCACTACGCACAGGGTCTCGCGGCAATACAGGGGGGCACTTCCCCATGTCTTTAGATATCAGAGGGGAACTGAATCTCTTGGTACCACTCTAGAAGGTACATTGCCACGCGGGACGTGCCCTCTCGTGCCTTGTGGCAGTGGGTATTAGACTACCCAGAACCTTGATCGTCGCTGTGGCTTATTTGGGTGTGTGGCGTCGATGTCTGTTTGTCATTGGCAGAGCAATAAGAATTGAATTGAGACTGCAGGGCGGACGAGGTCGTCGAGATCTAGCAAAGCTATACGAGCTATCATGGTTCAAAGACTGATGATGAATCACCTCCAGTCTTCATCATAATTCCTGCACCATAACGTAGGCAGAACATACTTATACCGGAACGTAGCCGATACATTACGGAGAAAGTCAAACCTCCCTCTATTCTCTAGTAGGCGAAAGACGCTATACCGAGATTTTCATAAGTGCAGGAATCAGCACCTTCGATCGCACCTGCTTCAATACACGTAGCTTCTGGGGCATTCAGGCAATTCATTGCAGCAACAAGGATTGAAGACTAGGAGGTGGGCTGTAAGTCCTGCAATCCCAAGGTCGAAGGATAATCAGATTGTGATCTTCTCGAAAGTTTCGAGGAGACCAGGGCCTACAGATCTGTGTTTCGCAAATTAGCCTATCAATGTCAGCCTATCGAGTTCTGGTTCACTAACGCCCTGGGATTTAAAAGTTTACGACGCCTTGCAAATGAGGGGAGACTGATGGATACTGTATAAACATAATTAATTGAGTAGCGCTTATAGGTTCAAACCAGGCATGTTGTATTTTGTGACTGGCTGGTTTATGTAAATCAATTCGGTAGGTTTTTAATTAGTTGATACAGAACTCTGGGATGATTCTAGACCTTGTCAGCCATCTCCGCCACCGTCCCTCATTCAGGGAACCATGGACTTAATAATTCTCCAAAAGTTAGGTGAGACGCTATGATAGGCTTGATACATTAAAGTCCTGAAGGACTCAATTGCTGACCATAGACAAATCAACGCGCAGAAATTTGCTCCGGCTTCCAGGTGGAGTTGATTAGCTAGCTTTGCTACCATCCCACATCGGGAACAGGCAGGAGAAAAAGTCCCTACGTCTGGCTCCCCACGGCACCTATTCCGATGCCGTGGTAGCCGGATTGTGAGCGGGTCTTGATAAGTAGCCCCATCGGGTCATGGATCTGGCAGGTAACTGGGTGACTTCAGCCAATGCCGACATCCCTGATTTCTGGCGCGTGCGGCATCTCTCACACACTGCGCACTCGAAGTTCTGGTATAGCATTGATAAGTAGCGCTTATCGTTTCTGGAAGGTCTAATAACGACCAATGACAAGGTAGGTTGTGGCAATAAAATGGGAATGGGATTAAGGCCAGTGGTATAGTACCCCATGGACGAGTGCCATAACCAGGTGGCCACGGGAGAAGCGGCAACTGCTATCGGTTGAATCTTCAATCGTGCGAACCGATGTGGGGTTCTCAGGATCTAGAAATAACAGAGCCTGCTCGCTTTACTTCTCTCGGTGTCCATTTTACTGTGTGACCTGTGTCCTTTCACATCATCTGCGTCTCCAGCTGTCGCCCATCTCTGGTCCATCTGAATTCCTACAAGCCAAAGACTCAGGCAGGCATGGCAGCTTACAATGAGAAGCTCAAGGGCGGAGGCCGCGAGCTGGCACTCGAGTCAGGCAGCGGCGACATTCCGGCGGTTGAAGACTTCACTCCATCGTCTGACTACGAACCCGGTGTCTTAGCAAGCCTCCGCCGCTTCGAGGCCCGCATGGACAAGGCTCTTGGGGTTGAGTCTGAGGCCATCGTGCGCAAAACAGAAAAGGACAAGCGACCCGTACCATGGCATGAGGAGCTCAACATGGCCCTGATTTGGGCCTCCGGTACCATGGGCATCAGCTGTTTTGCCACTGGGTTCCTAGGTTGGGAGTTCGGCCTCAGCTTGAAGCAGAGTCTACTCATTTACGTCTTTGCCTCTATCCTTGGTGGCTCAGTGTCCTCATACTGCGCTACCTTTGGCGCGGCCACCGGCCTACGTCAGGTTTCCGTCTCCCGTTACAGCTTCGGCTGGTATCCAAACAAGATCATTGCGCTCCTCAACGGCATTGAACAGCTGGGTTGGGCTTCTGTTGCCACCATCAGTGGAGGCTTGGCCCTTACTGCCGTCGCGGATGGCCACATATCTCTCGTTGTTGGCGTCATCATCATCGCCCTGGTTTCGCTCGCCATCAGCTTCTTGGGTCTCAAATACATTCTAATCTACGAGCGGTATGCCTGGTGCATTTATCTCGTCGTGTTCATGATCATCTTCGGTATGGTGGGACCGTACGCTGACAGCAAGACACCTGCCTCTAGTTCAGGCATAAATCTCTCGGGCAGTGTACTTTCTCTGATTGCCATCGTTTACGGCAGCTCCGCATCATGGGCGACTATGGCTTCAGACTACTATGCGCACTACCCAGCTAATACATCAAGGCTTAAAGTCTGGCTCTTGACTACTGCCGGTATTGGTATCCCTACGGCGATCGGTATGACTGCAGGAGCTACGGTTGCCAGTGCACTTAACAATGTCGACGCTTGGAAGACTGCATACACGGACCCTCACCAGGGTCTTGGCTTCCTTATCAGAGACATGCTGCATCCTCGAGGCTTCGCCAAGTTCCTTCTCGTTCTGCTATCCTTCAGCGGCATCAACACCAACATCATGTCTCTCTACTCATCGGCCATTTCGTTCCAACAGATGGCCACACCGTGTGCCAAAGTCCCTCGCTTTATCTGGACACTTGGTAATTTCGTGATTGTAATTGTTCTGGCTATTGTTGGTCGCCAAAAGCTCAACACGTATCTACAGGACTTCCTGAGCCTCCTGGGGTATTGGTGCACTAGCTATTTCGTTATTCTTTTCGAGGAACACACCATTTTCCGCAAGCGGGACTTCGCCAACTACGATCTTGAGGGCTGGAATAACCGGAAGAGGCTACCACATGGCATCGCTGCCTCCATTGCCTTTCTTTTGGGTGTTGTTGCGTGGTGCATGGGAATGGTTGAGACCTGGTTCACCGGACCACTTGGCAAGTTGATCGGAACAGACGGCGGCGATATCGCAAACGAGTTAACCTTTGTGGTCACTGCGATCGTGTACCCAGTTGCTCGATATTTTGAACTGAAGTACTTTGGGAAGTAGATTGTAGTCATCATAAACCATAATCAGCAGGGTACCCATCTAACAATTATCCTGCCATTCCTCGGAAGCTCTGAGTTGACTGGATCTGCTATATCTCTGCTAGTATGGTGTATCCGGCGAAAGCCATTTGTAAATGTGTTTAACCGAAGTGCCACCTTACATTCCTGGCAAATGAGTATATAATACTCATCCTTGAGCTTTACACGCTGATACATTGTCAATCAGTATTGCCTAGATGATGCAAAGTGATCAAATGGAGTAGAGGACAGTGGTGCGGTGAATAACGGGATATGAGCGTCATATTTGATAGACGGAGATAGATACTTCAAAGCGACAAAGATATGAAGTGGCAGGACTAATTAAGTCCTATGTGGAATAAGCTGCCAGTGTATTAATAAACAAACACGCTAGTTACTGAACTGAGGATGAATTGCATATTTTGAAGCGACCGATATCATAACGAAAGAAAGTAACTGGTTAGTCTCAGAGCTAATTGTCGTATTTTTAACTCCCATCGAGTTTTGTGCTTCTTACTATCGTCGGCTTGGGTTCCACGGAAGATCAGGATTCAATGGCAGGACAAAGCTTCCCATATCAGTCAGTCTCAATCCATTTCGCATCTTAAATGAACATACCTATTCTGCCTGTTTGCCAAGCCCTCGTACATAAGATACCACGCCGTGAATGAAACCAACAAGCCAGTAACACCGCCACACTTGAGAAGAACGGCATTGGGAGCTCCCGACTCTTCAGTGCAGAGGTTAGCTACACCGAGGAACAGCCAGGTGCAGTTGACAAGGAGAGAGAGTGTCAGAGAAAAGACATTTGACTTCATGGAGCACAGAGTTATGGCCGCTGAGAAGATGAAGAATCCCTGGAAAATGTAAGTCTCAAGTGACCCTTGGAGTAGCTAGTGATAGACCTACCATGAGAAACAGTCCGTTGGCATGGTTGTAATCGGCAGCGCTAGGGTAAGCGTCCCTGACGTGGAAGCTAGGAATGAGACTGATGGCATAGGAGATCCAGAAACAGCCATATGAGCAGGCAATGGTTGCACTGACTGTGTTGCCATTGGCAATGTCCCTGCATGTAGCGTGAGATTTCATCCGGCAACATCCCATATTAAGCGAACGGTAACTTACCACATGCCAGAAAGTAGTTGGGCAAGGCCTCCGTACACAAGAGCCGGCCCAATGATAATATTGGGAATAGTGACGCTGCTAACATTGAGATTAACTAAGGCTGTTAAGAATGTCGCAAAGGCGAATCCAGATAGACCTAGGGGACCGGCATCTCCAAACTTTTGGCGAAACTCTATGTCAGCTTGTCGAGCTGCATCTTTTTTAGTCGTGGTTGCATAGCAATGGGTCTTTGTCTCTGAACAATTCTCTTGCCCAGTCCAGAAAGTCTCCTCTTTATCTTCATTGGTTTGGTCTGCTTGGTCTCGTAGTGGCGACATTGTTTTTCAATTCTTCCTTCAGGACAAGACGATGGTTTCTTCATATGACAAGTGGGAAAAGAGTTGGAAATTGTATTGAAGAGAAATGACTAGAGTAGAAAGAAAGGGGATTTCTGAGAAGCTTGTTTCTCTTTTTAGTGGATTCAGTGGATCTCCGCCGCCAGAAAAAAAATTCACGTCTTAGTCTTCGGCCTCTAGCCCAATAGGAGATAGGACCGATGCTCATAATTATCCGCGATCTGCTCACTATTTGTGTTTCTGGGCTCAATGTAAGTGCTAAGCATATCATCATTGCCAAGACCATGCTTATATACAAAAGCCTCCACTAAGCAATGCCATGTTGGAGCGAATGGGACTTTAAGAATACGTAATATAAAACTACAGTGATGCAGCATGCATAATCGGCGTTAAAGAAATGAAGACCAATGACGAAAAAAAAAAGGCATTAGCCTCCCATTGCAGAATATTTTATCTATCTCAGTCGCGGTAAATAGGAACATCTCTACTTTGCGTTTATAAGTCGCATCTATTTCCAGATCGGGCTCCCAACTCTATTCCTATTCCGCTACCTATTAATACGAGCTAACCAATTGAGGAAGGGGGAATACAGCATGTTCGTTTTTAATTGGCTGAGGGAAGGACAAAAACCGCAGGCCGCCGACTGCCGATGGCAATTGTAAGCGCTGGTGTTGTCACACATAAGAAGGTTATGCACATTTATGCACAGTTGAAGTACCCTAAAGTTATCCTTTACAGTCCATCTCAGCGTCAAGCATCTATGCAATATTGCAGACCCTATCTGTAGTATTGAAGTCAACCTCGAAGAACCCAGTCGCTTGTATAAAATCTCCTGATAGGTGTCGCAGCGTTTACCTTGGCAGGTAATTCCATGCATTAGCTTTGCATTTGTGGTTAGAGACTTTACAAGGGGTAAATGAAGTTTCGCTTGGACTTTGTCAGATGCGCGTCTTTCAACACTGGTCACAGCAGGCATCGTATCATTATTACAGTATGGCTATTGTCCACCTTGAGATTTGAGTCCGGTTTCTCCAGTGCTTTGAAGCGATAGACGCCCTTAGTGGCTGCCTCTATCACTATTCGCTCTACGACCAGTCCCGGCAGAGCTGTTGCACCAGGAACGATAGGCAATGTAACATCCAGAAGAGTAGGAGGTCCGTCTTTCTTTCTCTTTTGAGCTCTTGATGTGCGAAACTTAGGGTTTCGCAGAGCCTCCATGGTTGGTGTGTGCGAATGAATGCTGAAGTCCAGAGTACTCATCAATGTAGCTTGCTTGAAGATGATGGGTCCGTGGAATGGTATTTTGTCTATGACTCCTGTCCCTTTTCGAAGGGACCTAATTTGTTACAACAGTGTTATTTCTTATGTCTGACTTCACAGGTGGACCTTATTTTGAAGTAAGCTTTTTATTGGGGTCTGTCTATTATTATACCCCAAAGAAGCTGAAGGTTTGTAGAGAACTCATGTCGTAAATATTGTGTTTATCGAGAGACAGTTGTTATATTAGAGGGTCGGTTATGATGCCTGAAAGTGTAAATAATATAGTGTTTTGTTTTTTTAAAGTGTAATATTGATCTGTCCCCAGAGGGATATTGATATAAGTTTCACACATCTATGGCTCCTGTGCCAATTGACTACATACGAGGAAGCTGTTTGTTGTGGATGATGCAGTCGAAGTTTGGTGTAATGTGTTGTGGAATGTGACGTACTCATGACCAAGGACGGTTCAAAACATCGACACCAGGCACAACAATGTCTTGCGGCTCCAAGTCACGCAGACCTTTGCTAATCCCGAAGTCGTCATATTGCAATCCTAGGTTAAAGAGTATACTCATGAACTCCTGGAGTTTGAAATGTTGCAACCTGTGTTCGCGAACGATAAGGGCATCCGCATCTAGGTGATTTACATTCAAAACCACTATCGAGACATCGCACGCGGCGCTTTGCAACTCCTTCAGTATATGGAGCAGCACGAATGGTTCGAGTCCCTTCAATTGATGATTTCATTTCTCACATTCCTCCACCTCCTAGTAGATCTCATCTAGATCTTTGCCAGACTTTCGTATCTCTTGGAGAGTTCAGGACCGAGCTGGTCCACAATCGAAAGATCGCTTTGCCCGCCGATAAGATGCCCAAGGACAACGCCGCGACCGAACTCAATTTGCTGAAGAGCTTTATCACGACTCTCAGACGATGAAAGATTGAAGAGACAATATTTGTAACGTCAGAGATATCCTTACTTGCTTGGGCTTGTTCATCCTGGGTAAGCTTCCTGCTACAAACTGTGGGCGTCAGGGTGATAGCGAGTTCTGCTATGTTTCCAGTCTGCACCCAATCATTTTTCTCACCCTCGCCATATATGTGTGGTGTGGAGTGCTGCTGCAATCCTGAGATGCCGCTCGCCAGAAAGGGCACGAGTGACGAATTTATAACTTGCCAGTTCGAGTTCCGAATCTCAAGTATTATTCGAGTCCCTCTCCTGATTCCCAAGCCCATCGCCAAGGCAGACATAGGCAGGTACGGGTTCTGAATGTTTGACAGTCAAAGTCATACTCGCTTGTCTCGACTCCTCAATCGCGATATCAAAAGAGCCAACTCATGCCTGAAACCGTATTACTTTGTAAAAAGTCCAGCCAGACTGTCCAGGCATCGCGCCCTTGCCTCTTTGTGTGGCCAATGAAAGGGGTTTCAAGAGCCATTCCATATTCTTGGATTGCTATTTGAAAATCCTCTTCAAGGCCAGTACCGCCAAATTGTAAGTTTAGAGAACCGGACAGGTTGAGGGGAGTGAAGGCTTGTTCTTGGGACCCTTGTCCTGTGATTCGGGCCACCTTTCCAGTACCTTGGTAGCCGCATCAATCTCCGATACCAATCTCAAGCGTTGGTAGTATGTCATGTAGAGGGTTGCTAGAGACCCGTTGTTACAGGACTAAGAAAAGCGATTATTGGGCAAAGCGTTGTTGGTTTTCTCGGAAGTAACAACGGCTTCATTGAGCTCCATCATGTTATCAGTCTTGGCGGACCTGGCTGCTAGTTGGCGCGCGCGCTGGGTCAATAATCGAGAGCGATTAGGGTCATCCTTAGCAACGTGTGCGATTAGCTATTTAGTATCTGAGAGAGCCTCGTTAACGAAGTCCTCGTCTCCAGGACTGTCCGAGTGTTGCGGGAAAAGATGGCTTAAGGAGTCGAGGGCCTCCATTCGTTGTTCTACCTGGGTGGCGAGAAAGGCTTTTCTAGAGCAACCATCCGCATCTTGTGTCCAGTAGGGTGGCCTCTCCAGTTGCGTTGTCGTCCATGTGTCTCAAATCGCCTCAGATGAGAGAAATCGCTTTGTCAAGATCCTCTACGTTCCCGCGAAGATGAAGAGGCATTTCATGTGCCGGTAATGGCCAGACAAATCCATCATCTCGGAGCTACAGGATAGGCCTGGAGGGTCATTCAGCTCGGCCCTTTGTAAATCTCCCATGTCCATTGTATACTAAGCCTTTCTTTCCAAGCAACCCCAAGAGTCTGAAGAAGCTTCATATAATGCGAATCCTTTCTTCCATCACTGCCTTGACTTATTGTATAGGCATTACAGTCCACCAACCCGTCCTGGGTCGGTTTCGGGACATTACACGGCAATGTTATTAAGCGAACAAGATCACCTATGCTACCACATATAAGTAGAGTTCTGAATTTTATAAGTATGAAGAAAGTTCTATTAGGTGTTAGTTTCTGTTTGAGTAAGATAGGGATTTAGACTTTAGCAGACTGAATCTAAGCCCCGAGGCTGTAGGGTCCTTGAATGATAATTTGAAATCCCGTTTAAGCTTATTCTAGAGCCTTTGATATGCAAACATTCCGGGGTTAAGATGCGGGGTACACAAATCATATTTAGTAATTTGCAGATCATAAAAGGAAAGATCGACATATTCGCCCCACGAAGACGTCACATGCTCATTGAAGATCCAATGACAAATAGGCCTTCAGACAGATCATAGGTCGTTCTTTTATAGCTAATTTTTGTAAGTCCGTCCTACTTGGGTAGGGCCTAGAGACCGGCCCCCCTTGGCTTTG